>JAVDOI010000396.1:0-5000 GCA_032191485.1 Leptoclinus maculatus
GTAGAAGTCTCAGATATCCAGAGGTTCATAGCATCATCTGGAGGAGTTTCACTGAGTCTAGTGAGACACGTTCATGAGGTAATACGAGGTCTGGTAGAGCTCTGGTGAACACAGACACAGGATCTGTTTCCTGATTCAACGTCAGGACGTCAGTGATGACAGGAGGAGCATCTCAACGCTGAGAGGCTTCAAAGACTCAGCGTTTATTCACGTCCATTCATGTCTTTGCATTGACTTTGTATGTAATCTACTCACAGCATGAAAGATGCAGAAACACTTAATAATCCACAGGATTAGTAACCTGGTTGGGTTTGACCCTCGCTGTTCATAGTTGTGTCTTCTCAGCTCCCTCCAGCAGCAGCAGATGATCCAGTGTGCACTTTTCTGTCCAACACACTCGTCTCGTTGGTCACAGCAGAGGTAGATCGATCCAGCCGAGGTGTTTTCACAGGATTACAAAAGGCTGTTTGGATGTGAACACATATCGCGGGTTAGACTCAGGTGTTCTAACACGAGAAGCTGTCAATCCTCCCTGCTGCTGACGCCGAGTCTTTCTCCCTTCAGCACAAATCCGTCCACACACTTCCTGTCATGCACCACCTTCTTATACGCAGGAACGGTCCGATCACTGACTCGTGGTGCACAGACAAAGGGAGGAGGAGGGAGTTATTTCAGGCGTCATTTGTTCTGGAAGAAAAGGTCAGACTCATTTTCTGCATCACAGACAAAGTTAGGTGTCACTTTGAAGACTCGAAGGGACACGAAGCTCTTCAGGTGGAATCATCGGGACAAAAGAGGAGCAGCTGTGTTCTTCTTCTGGTCCTTTACTTTTGAGCAGAAGTGACCCCAGACAGGAGGAGGGCTTCCTCTTCTTGTCTCTGGGGCTCAACACAAATCTGGATGTGTTGGTTGGATCTGAAAATCTGAAAATCTGAAAATCTGAAAATCTGAAAATCTGAAAATCTGAAAATCTGAAAATCTGAAAATCTGAAAATCTGAAAATCTGAAAATCTGAAAATCTGAAAATCTGAAAATCTGAAAATCTGAAAATCTGAAAATCTGAAAATCTGAAAATCTGAAAATCTGAAAATCTGAAAATCTGAAAAATCTGAAAATCTGAAAATCTGAAAATCTGAAAATCTGAAAATCTGAAAATCTGAAAATCTGAAAATCTGAAAATCTGAAAATCTGAAAATCTGAAAATCTGAAAATCTGAAAATCTGAAAATCTAAAATCTGAAAATCTGAAAATCTGAAAATCTGAAAATCTGAAAATCTGAAAATCTGAAATCTGAAAATCTGAAATCTGAAAATCTGAAGAATCTGAAAATCTGTTTTGACACGAGTTTGACACGTAATGTTTCGACCACATTAACAAAGTCAAATGCAGCTCATCACAGATTCATAAGGAACTGAAATGATTCCCACATGTGTTGATGGTTAAATCGTTCACTTGAGCACAAAGTTCTTCACAGATCTAGAACAGAAACCACGGCTTGACTTGAAGAATCTCAGGGTTGAAGGTTTGAACCTGAAAGCTTCCTCTTAGTCGGCTAAAGTTCCACGTTGGCTTCAGTTCTTCCCTCTTACAGTCGGGTGTTTTTGTTTCTACTTGAAACACAGAACATATATGGAAAAGAGAATTCTTGATAAATAACATTTGAAAATAATAAACCGAATCTTTATCCTTGAACAGAAACAAAGGATTAAGATGAAGACTTTGGCTGCAGTGATTCATCTGTTGATTCTTCTCAGTTAATCCATTCAATGTTTAAAAGTCCAAAATATTCATTTTACAGTGAAATCTTCACAAAGAAACATGTTCTGCTCGATAGAAGACTTAATCGATTAGTCCATCATCAGAGGTGCTGCTGATTCATTTGATGTTGTATTAATGTTGTAATCAACTGATCATCAGCATCAACAAACTAATATTCACATAGTCAGAGCGGTCTTGTTGTGATGACGAGCTCAGATAGATTCAGGACTTCAGAGTGTGTGTGTGTGTGTGTGTGTGTGTGTGTGTGTGTGTGTGTGTGGAGGCATGAGAGAGGAAGAAGATGAGGATGAGAGGAAGGCACGAGAAGATAGACTGAGGAGTCAGTGAGCGATGTAATTATTCCTCACGGCAGGGAGAGGTCTGAAAGTACAACACACGCTTCACACCACGCCTGTGTGTACATGAGTGTGTGTCTGCTTCTGCATATATATATACTGTACATGTATATCTTTATATATAATATGTATTTAGATAGTCTGCATGTGCTTCTACGTGTGTCCAAGTGATGAGAGAGTTTATATATGTGAGCAGTGAGGCAGATACTGTCTTCACATAATCACATGTGGCTGCACACACACAGTCACACACACACACACACAGTCACACACACACAGTCACACACACACAGTCACACACACAATCACACACACACATGTTGCTCTGCTGCTACACACATTCATGCCGACACATGGCGGCTTCGCTCCGCGGCGTCTGTGAGGGTGACGGAGGTGAGTTCCCGCTGGATTTCGGGGTGTGAATGAAAATCTCATTTCCAGCTCTGAGGCTCTCCAGTTCAGGGGGGGGGGGGGGGGGGATCTAATCAATCTGTTCCCTTATTGGTTTGGTCGCCTGCCAGGGCCAACTGTTTCCCATCATGCATCAGAATGACACAGGGAGCTATAGAGTCGCCTGTGAAATAATCTAAACAACGTGCTTCTCTCAATCCCCCGAAGACTTCATATGTAACATCTTTATTCATATTTATGTTGTTTGCGCTCACACTCCTCTCAGTTTTTACAAAAACTCTGTTTGGAAATAGTGATAATAAATAAACTAATCCATGTATAGAACCATGGTAACACATACAGACCTCAGGTGATTATACATCCAATATGCTTTGGTTTTTTCTATACGTTGTTGCGTTACGCTGTTGCGTTACGCTGTTGCGTTACGCTGTTGCGTTACAGCGTTACGCTGTTGCGTTACGCTGTTGCGTTACGCTGTTGCGTTACGCTGTTGCGTTACGCTGTTGCGTTACGCTGTTGCGTTACGCTGTTGCGTTACGCTGTTGCGTTACGCTGTTGCGTTATTTGCGTTACGCTGCTAAATCAAAACAAACCTTTTTCTAAGTAGTTTTGTTGCTTCAACCTCATCAGTGGTTTCATAAGGTGAACCACGTTTTGTGTTTTTCTGTAAATATCATATGAAATATAAGAACCTCAGTCTCCAGTGTTAAAGTCGTCCATTTGAGTATATCTGGTAAGATCACGTCTCATACTAAGAAATTGAAGTTTGAACAGACTACATACTCAATTTCCCTTCATACTTAGCATGAATAGTATGTTGGTGTGTGAATTCAATCACATCCATAATCCAGAAAGAAAGTAAGTTTCCTCCAAAACGTATTTGGCAAATCACTCCCTGGTATAGGAACACGGTGTGTCCACCGAACCGCTTTACAAAGCTTCATCAAACCCTCTGAGCTGATTGGAGGTGACCAACTCCATCCCCCATCATTAATGGATCATTTTTTTGCCTACTGCAGAATCTGTTTGTATGAATATTAAAGCGCCTCGCTCTTTAAACCGTCTATGTTTGATCTGAAGCGTCTCGTGCTGTTAGCGGTGGCAGCTTCCACCTCAGCAGCCGGACAGATTCAACAATCTGTTAGCACTCAGCAGGGTGCTGGAAAAAAGCACTCACCCACGCAGCTTAATGCAGAATCTGTGGGCTCCACCTGCCCGACACATGTACAGTATGAATCAACACAGGTATGTAAACACACACATAGCAGCTCACACACACACACACATTGTTCTTTTCATGAGCTGAAACATGCACAAACACAATTAGCTCCTTCACACGGCCTTTCAGCCGGAGGGGAAGGAGCTTTATGCTGGTTGTCTCTTCATTTGCAGTAATTAGCAGCAGGCATAACAACACTCACTTGTTCACTTGTTTGACATTAAATGATACCTTTGGGTGTCATGCATAATAATAATAATAATAACAACAATTAGAAGAACAATGAATCTGCTGGGCTTGTTCCAGTTGTGCTCGTTAAGCCTTTTGATTATTTAAGAGCTGATGAGGAGCTCCACTTTATTAACCGTTACCTGGACAAAGTCATTCCATCGTCCCACCTCGAACACACTCCGTCCCTTTAAGATGAAACATGATTATGGTTTAGAAAAGCTCTGAACACCAGCTGATGCTTTGTTGTGGCTTCACCGTGCGGTGACGGTATTTCTTACTATAGATGTGAAATGGAGTTACGGGAGCTGCTGTTTCCTCTCTTTCCTGCTTCATTTCAAAATCTTATTGTCCTATAAAAAGCCCCAGTGGCCCCTGAGGGACATTCCATCAGGGCCGTTACCAGGTCCACCTCCTTTTCTCTGTTTCATCGCCTGAAAGAAGAAAACAATAAAGTGAATAACTCTCCTGGATGTGAAGACTTGAGGAGTCATGTGTTTACGAAGCTCCTGGTATCTACGTGATGATAACTCCTCAGAGGGAGGCGCGTTGATCACTGGCTGTCACTCCGTCCAGTTAAACACACATAGCTGCATGGATTTACTATCACAGCATCAGACGGCTTTTATCCTCCTCTCTCCTCCTCTCTGCTCCTCCCTCTGCAGCCTCTCTCCTCTCCTCCTCCCTCCACAGCCTCTCCTCCCTCCACAGCCTCTCCTCCTCCCTCCGCAGCCTCTCCTCCTCCCTCCACAGCCTCTCCTCCTCCCTCCACAGCCTCTCCTCCTCCCTCCACAGCCTCTCCTCCTCCCTCCTCCCTCCACAGCCTCTCCTCCCTCCACAGCCTCTCCTCCCTCCACAGCCTCTCCTCCTCCCTCCACAGCCTCTCCTCCCTCCACAGCTCTCCTCCCTCTCCCTCTCTCCTCCCTCCACAGCCTCTCCTCCTCCCTCCACCGCCTCTCCTCCTCCCTCCTCCCTCCACAGCCTCTCCTCCCTCCACAGCCTCTCCTCCCTCCACAGCCTCTCCTCCT
>JAVDOI010000396.1:12500-22500 GCA_032191485.1 Leptoclinus maculatus
CCTGGGACATGATGGTGATACAACCTGGGACATGATGGTGATACAACCTGGGACATGATGGTGATACAACCTGGGACATGATGAAGATACAACCTGGGACATGATGAAGATACAACCTGGGACATGATGAAGATACAACCTGGGACATGTTAAAGATACAACCTGGGACATGATGGTGATACAACCTGGGACATGATGGTGATACAACCTGGGACATGATGAAGATACAACCTGGGACATGATGATGATACAACCTGGGACATGATGAAGATACAACCTGGGACATGATGAAGATACAACCTGGGACATGATGATGATACAACCTGGGACATGATGAAGATACAACCTGGGACATGATGATGATACAACCTGGGACATGATGGTGATACAACCTGGGACATGATGAAGATACAACCTGGGACATGATGGTGATACAACCTGGGACATGATGATGATACAACCTGGGACATGATGATGATTGGATGTGTTCTGTGTTTGAGCTCATGTTAAATGAAATCTGGGCTTTAATGAAACCAAACAACCAAAGATGTTGTTTCTGAGACTGTGATGAACGTTTCTCATCGTTTTCTGTCACTTTACTGAGCAAACTATTAAAGGGTTAGATTAGATTAGATTAGATTAGATTAGATTAGATTAGATTAGATTAGATTAGATTAGATTAGATTAGATTAGATTGTCAGAATTATTTAAACATTTAACAAATGATAAGAAAACAAAACAAGAATAACCAATAAAACATATAAACATATAGAGTATGGCCCTCTTTTATCACTTAAATACATTTTAAAAAGGGCTTTTATGATGTTTTACATACGTAATAATTTTAAAATATGTAATAATAATAATAAATATAATTTATAAAATATAATGATAATAATCAGAATCAGTATAATCAAAATAATAATATGAATAATAAAAACAACTCCAGCAGCTCAGTGACTCAGTGAACGCAGCAGGAGAAGCTGAGGAGCCTTCAGGTGTCGAGCTCCAAACACAGATGCTACATTTCCCATAATGCAAATCAACAGCTCGTCTACCTCATAAACTCCCATGTTTTCACCCACACGCTCTCTGTTTTAGTTTCAAAGTGGCAGCAATAAAAACCCTTTAGAGAGAGACAGTTAACACAGGAGGAGAGGAGAGAAGGGAAGGAAATAAGGAAGGAGGGTTTTCAGGACTCTCCAGACCTCAGAGCACCACCAGGTCTTTTAATTAGCTCCGGGTCCTCCTGTCAGCCGGATTCTGCTGCTGAGGCGTCTCACCTGTTATTACTAACTCGTTATGAGCCTCCTTATCTGTGACTCCTCTGACCCTCCACTTCTCCTCCCCCGAGGGCCCCGAGAGCTGAAGCAACAGGTCCCATTAAACCATCAGAGAGTATTAGACATAATTCACCGTTTAAGTCATTACGAGGCTAAAGATTAGCTTCATCTTGTTAACGGAACGAGGGAGTTCAAGTATCTCCGGGTCTTCTTCTCAAGTGAGGGAGACAATGGAGCGGGAGATGGACGGGTGGTAGACGTAGTCGTGGTGACGTCACTCGTTGGCTTGTGGACGTTTTGAAGCCTCAAGCTCGGCATCTTTAGTCGTCGCCATCTTGTTTTAATGCAACCAGTGAACAGGAAGTGACCATATCTGGACTGAGGAGGAGTGACGTAGAGACGCCGTATACGTCTCTGGTAGAGACCTGTCAATCACTGTGTAGCCCCGCCCTAAAGCATCCCCTGCTTTATGGTCTGTTTGACTCTAAATGGACCATAATGTACTAAATGAACATCATGCTGTATTGAAGAAGACTTGAAACTAGAGATTGAGACCATAAACTCATGTTTACAATGTTTACTGAGGTAATAAATCAAGAGAGAAGTAGAGTCATTTTCTATAGACTTCTATACAACCAGAGGAGTCGCCCCCTGGTGGACACTGGAGAGAATGCAGCTTTAACACACTTCACTGGTTGCAAAAAAACAAGATGGCGACGGACAAAAGGCTGAACTTGAGGCCTCAAAACATCCACAAACCAATATATCGACTTACAGAAATCATATTTCTTTGAAAAACATTACATTTATTACTCCGATCAAATGATTAAGCATCAAGCTAAAATGACAACATAAATAATCTATATAATAACTGGAACTAGAATATGTCATACTTAATAATGACATGCAAATAAAGGGCAATTCAGTCTAAATATCAGGATAAATAAGTATTATTTGCAGCCCTTGTGCTCGCTCAGTATCGTTGAACCTTTTCATGCATTTTAAACGTTAACACACACACACACACACACACACACACACACCTGTGCAGCCTGACATCTGCACCGAACACCTAAAGAGATCCTAAAACCCTCCAATCCATAAAGTATATGACTGAAGAAGAAAGCCACATTACTGCGCAGTAACGTTGCCGTCGCATCAACACGCCGACATCAAATCTACCTTGAAATGAACTGTGGGCGCTGATCTGAAAACAGTTTGACAGAATCTGCTGCTTTTTATTATCCTTCCTGTCACAGACGTGTTTCTTTTATAAATGAAACCCATCTTTGCTCTTTGCTTGGTTTCTCCCCTTTCACTACGGTCCGGTTTATACTTGATGAGAAATACTGTGAAAAATAGGTCAAGTCGGGCTTAGACTGAAAACACGCTGCAGAGAGATGGTTTAACGCTGTTATTCTCAGTGAGCTGTGCTCGTCTGTGTCTAGCAGCAGCATTTCTGCTTTATTGTCTCGTGTCGCCGTTGCTGACTCAGTCTGCCTCTGAATGTGACTGTTTTGGGCCAAAAAGCTGTTGCTTTCTTTTGCCGGCCTATTGTTGTGCGGTATAAAAATATGTACGGATAATCCTGGCAAAGCCTCGGTTCAGTTTCTGGTCCCTGCAGCCGCGCATGCAGCTCTGCTGACTCAGGCCTTTGTGTGTTTTGTGCTGCGCTGCAGGTATTCACTGAGGGTGAAGCATTGGCCTTAATGTGCTTTTAGCTGTCGCTTTTTCCCACATTAAACGAGGTTACGCTAAAAGCCTGGAGTTTTTAACCTGGACTCTCTCTGCACTGATGTCGACACAAATCATGCAGCGGTGGAAAGTAACTAAGTACATTTACTCAAGTACCCCCGTGTTTCCAATATCTTCATACTTCTACTTCACTCCATCTCTGAGGGAAATATTGTACTTCTTACTGTTGTTACTTTGCAGATTTATACAAAAATATAATCAGCAAATAAAATAAGATGTTCTTGTTATTATGGATAAAGATATTTAAGCACATAAAAATAAAGAAGCCTCACAGTAACCAGCTGCAAGACTTCAGTGGTAAACACATGAATGCATCAATCATTATAAATCAATTCATAGTGAAGCTAAAAACAAATGTGTTCATCACAGGACAATGTGTTATTTACCACACAGCCAAATGTGCATGATTAAAAAAATATATTTGATTCATAATTGAAACCGTGTCTGCTGTTTACAATAAAATATATTAGAAAGATTTATAATTGATAGTGAATATGTTTCACTTTCTGTGAACTGTGTGCACCAGAATATTATGTTTAACATTATATAAGAAGGAAAACTGGGCAAACTATTTAATTCCGGGATAAAGACATTTTTATATGTTCGGCAGGTTATGAAAAGGAAAAAAATATGCAATGTTCTTTGCACTGTTTATTTTATATTTGGGAAGATTCCACATTCACAAAAAGAGATGGGCGGACTCCAAAACAAATATTGAACTTTAAAAAAAATGTTATCACGAACTGTATCAATATGGCACCACGATAAACATTAAGAATAAGAAGGCAATCAGAACTAATCATGTATTTCAGCAATTTCTTATGGACCAAAGTCTTATTACTTTATTTAATTTTTCATTATATTAACATATTTTTTATAGTATGAGCAGTGTATTTATATAGTATATATTTACTGTACATACATTTTCTTGAATAAAGAAGAGTAAAATAAATACAATATACGGCGCGTTGACCATCTCACTGGCTGTAGTATTGCAGAATGTTGACGCGCAAGCTCTATGGGGCAGAGCATGCGCACTAGAGACTTCCGCAGCCCGAGCCTGCTAACTTCCGGTGTAGCCGGTCTATGCTAGCTTGAATACCAAAAGACTTGTCAGTTATCGGACCGAATTGATCAAACGCTGATAGTGAGTCTTTTTTTCGCGGGGTTCTTGAAAACATTTGATTTAATTACCGTAAGTGTGGAGAGTTTGTAGCGCTGGAGTTAGCTAACTTTATGGATGTTGTGACGGTGGATGTAGCGCCCCCAGTGGACCGGAGGCTAAACTGCAGGCTGTGGTAAGTAGCTAACTAGCTAGCTAACTATTGTAACTGGCGGTTGGGAGGCAGAGCTAATGATGCTAACTCACTAATTGCTGTATAGTGTTATAGGGTTTTTAAACATGTATAATGTGTTTAGAAACAAATCTCAGATTTTACTTAACCCGAACTTTAAACTATGTGAAATATAAAATATTATATTGATAATATTATATATTAACTACTCATTATTCTGAATTGGACCATTCTGCTTCATGAGTACTTTTACTTCATGTACTTTAGGTATAATTTCATGCAGATTTTAGTTGTTTTGCATAAGTTTACTTGCAACAGAGTACTTCTACACTGTGGTATTAGTACTTTTACTTCAGTCAGAGATCTGAGTACTTCTTTTCAAGAGAGGTTAAAAAATTCAGCAAAGTTGTAAGAAAGAAAAGATAAATGTGAATATAACTGCGTGTTGCACAGTAAACCACTGAATAACAAAGACATAATATGACAGATCTGAGCATAGTCATAACAATGAAAAAGAAAAAAGATGATAAACAGCAGCATCATGGGATCTTGTTTAAGACGTGCAGAAACAAACTCCACCAGCATCGTGCCTACAGAGATAATGTTGTAGATGCATATCAGTGTTGTGTTCACCAGACTCTGTGTTCTGATCTGAACTGATTGTAGCTTTCAGAGGACCAAGCAGCCGGGAGTTCATTACCTCTCCACCACCTTTCTGTTGTCTGAGGCTGAACTGAGCTTCACATCCAATAGAAAACTGACCCGTCATCTGAGCATCAGGCCAGATGTTCTGTTCCTCTAGTCCACGGATAACAATGGTGTTATTCTGTGTGAACAAACAATGTGTTGGTCTGTGGGTCTTTAAGTACTTTATGACTTACTGAATACTTTTAATAGTATTTTATTTTATTGTATATATATATCCATCCATCCATCCATCCATCCATCCATCCATCCATATATCCATCCATCTATCCATATATCCATCCATCCATCCATCCATCTATCCATCCATCCATCCATCCATATATCCATCCATCCATCCATCCATCTATCCATCTATCCATCTATCCATCCATCCATCCATCCATATATCCATCCATATATCCATCCATATATCCATCCATATATCCATCCATATATCCATCCATCCATCCATCTATCCATCCATCCATCCATATATCCATCCATCCATCCATATATCCATCCATCCATCTATCCATCCATCCATCCATATATCCATCCATCCATCCATCCATCCATATATCCATCCATATATCCATCCATATATCCATCCATCCATCCATCCATCTATCCATCCATATATCCATCCATATATCCATCCATCCATCCATCCATCCATCCATCCATCCATCCATATATCCATCCATCCATCCATCCATCCATCCATCCATATATCCATCCATATATCCATCCATATATCCATCCATCCATATATCCATCCATCATCCATCCATCCATCCATCCATCTATCCATCCATCCATCCATATATCCATCCATCCATCCATATATCCATCCATCCATCCATCTATCCATCCATCCATCCATCCATATATCTATCCATCCATCCATATATCCATCCATCTATCCATCCATATATCCATCCATCCATATATCCATCCATATATCCATCCATCCATCCATATATCCATCCATCCATCCATCCATATATCCATCCATCCATATATCCATCCATCCATCCATCCATCCATATATCCATCCATCCATCCATCTATCCATCCATCCATATATCCATCCATCCATCCATCTACTGTCTGTCCGTCCATCCATCCATCCATATATCCATCTATCCATCCATATATCCATCCATCCATATATCCATCCATCCATCCATCCATCCATATATCCATCCATCCATCCATATATCCATCCATCCATCCATCCATCCATCCATATATCCATCCATCCATCTATCCATCCATCCATATATCCATCCATCCATCCATCCATCTACTGTCTGTCCGTCCATCCATCCATCCATATATCCATCCATCCATATATCCATCCATATATCCATCCATCCATCCATCCATCCATATATCCATCCATCCATCCATCCATATATCCATCCATCCATATATCCATCCATCCATCCATCCATCCATCCATATATCCATCCATCCATCCATCTATCCATCCATCCATATATCCATCCATCCATCCATCCATCCATCTACTGTCCGTCCGTCCATCCATCCATCTTTAGAAACAGGTCAGAGATGTGCTCTTAAATATTCTGAATCTGTACTGCTGTTTTTAAATCTTAATCATACGCAGTAGAAGTTGTTTCCTTTTCTTCCAGTTGTGGATTAACACACATTTGGTTCTCTAGTGAGTATTTGTTCCAGCAGCAGAACGATGTTTGTGAGGTTGAGTCTAAATAAACTACAATGTGTGAGTTCATGGTGATGGAGGAACAACAGTGAGGCTCACTGATGTGGTTTTAATGGAGGTCTATGAAGGTGTACATCAGGCTTTGATACACTCAGTACTTGGTCTTTCATGTGATTGGTTAACAAGAATAGAAATGTAGAATATCTCAATATCTTACTCTTTAATGCAGCTACAAGGAACCTTCATTTTGTGTTGATTTTGGAAGACTGTGTTTCCCATGAGCACCACTGCCTCGCGTCGTAGAGATCTTCTTCTGGGAGCATGTTCATAATCTAAACATTAGCCAAAGTGTTAGCGTTATATATTATTATAAAAACACACAAAGTATTTCATTAATGAAATAGAAGTATTAAATACCAGTCAGGAGGAATATGGACAATAATTCCCTCCAGTTGTTGAATGAGTGACCACGAAGGTTGACTTGTTGTTGTTTTGTTGTTTTACGGTTCATTATTTCCTTGTTCTCTTATTCAGAGTCTCAGACACTAAATAAAAATCATTTTTCAATCGCTACGACTCGTAACCCTACTGGTCTCAATCCTTTCCTCTGACTCTACGATGAGTTAAAGCTTTAAGAATAACTTTATACTTCAATCTTCTGTCTGATGGTCTCACTGATGGAGGTCATTTAGGGGATCAGGACTAAACTCATCTTCCCTCCTCCTCATTCCTCCTCGTCCTCCCTCCTCATCTTCCCTCCTTCTCATCCTCCTCCCTCCTCCTCCTCCTCATCTTCCCTCCTTCTCATCCTCCCTCCTCCCTCCTCCTCCTCCTCATCTTCCCTCCTTCTCATCCTCCCTCCTCCTCCTCCCTCCTCCTCATCTTCCTTCCTTCTCATCCTCCCTCCTCCTCCTCATCTTCCCTCCTTCTCATCCTCCCTCCTCCTCATCTTCCCTCCTTCTCATCCTCCCTCCTCCTCATCTTCCCTCCTTCTCATCCTCCCTCCTCCTCATCTTCCCTCCTTCTCATCCTCCCTCCTCCTCCTCCCTCCTCCTCATCTTCCTTCCTTCTCATCTTCCCTCCTTCTCATCCTTCCTCCTCCTCATCTTCCCTCCTTCTCATCCTTCCTCCTCATCTTCCCTCCTTCTCATCCTCCCTCCTCCTCCCTCCTCCTCATCCCTCCTCATCCTCCCTGCTCCTCCTCCTCATCTTCCCTCCTTCTCATCCTCCCTCCTCCTCATCTTCCTTCCTTCTCATCCTCCCTCCTCCTCATCTTCCCTCCTTCTCATCCTCCCTCCTCCTCATCTTCCTTCCTTCTCATCCTCCCTCCTCCTCATCTTCCCTCCTTCTCATCCTTCCTCCTCCTCATCTTCCCTCCTTCTCATCCTTCCTCCTCATCTTCCCTCCTTCTCATCCTCCCTCCTCCTCATCCCTCCTCATCCCTCCTCATCCTCCCTGCTCCTCATCCTCATCTTCCTTCCTTCTCATCCTCCCTCCTCCTCATCCTGAGACTGGTTCACAACCAGTTAACAGTTCCTTGTAGTATCTTTAAGTACATCTGTCGGAGTGTAAGAATGCTCAGCAGCATGTACTTATTCCTTTGCTAAGTGTACCACAGAGACATATTGTCGGGTTGTTGTTACACTGATGCATTAAGCATCACGTTGATGTTGTACCTGGAGGAGGAGGTCTGCGTGAGCATCAATAAAAGGCCTTTTGAGCAACGTGACGGTAAATCAAGAGGCTTCTTCAGGAGACGAGTAGTGACAGGATGAGATGAATCACCAGGAGACGGAGCTTCAGTCATAATGAAGGTGATCATCACAGCAGATGTCAAACAGCTTTTAGGCTGACTCACTCACAACATATGGGCTGCATCCATTAGTGCAGCAACTCGCTGACTAAACTAAGAGATGTGAAGCAGCAGCTGCAGCGCGGCCACAAAGACCACACTTCCACTTCCTGTTGTGTCGAGCGGTTGATCTGTGAGTGTGAAAACCGCCGTGGCTTCTGATCAGTCTGTGGTTTTACTCTAGTTGGGTTCTTTGGGGAAACTGAAAAACCAACAAAAGCAATCACAGAAGTCTCCAGCAGGCTGAGAGGATTATTATATATAATGATGTTAGAGAAAAGGGAATGAATCCCTCTTCATAGCAGACGTGTGATGACTCATGCTGCACCTTTGTGTTTTAAAGAATATCGTAGATCCAGGAAGGAGGGTCATCAATACACACTCATAGGCTGCTGGTATTTAAGTACCATTTATCTTTAATTCCTTTTAATCGTCACGTCTAGAAGGTGCTTCAGTCCTGTTTTTAGTAACGTTGGATCATTTCTATCGTTCTCTATATTGGAGAACGTTTTTCATGCGTTTATTTTCTCAAGAATTAAATGTTGTAATTAATTCTTTACGTGCTTAAAAAATAAATGAAGTTCACGCCTTCAAGTTCTAGAACAATGCTGCAACCCGACTGTTAACGTTCATCCTCCCATTGACTTCCAGTTACCTTCAGGACTGATAAAGTTTGACTCTTAGGGTTAGGGTTAAACCTGTCGTCAAACTCATCTTGTAACCTGACTGGCTTAGTTGGATTTGTGTGATGTGTTTCTTCTCATTGTGTATTATTTGTGAAAGACTTTGTCACCCTGTTTTGAAAGGTGCTTTATAAATATTAGTTATTGTTATAATTTAACACAGACGTTTCTTTTTAATAGACGGTGAATGCAAGTCTTCTTCAATACAGCATGATGTTCATTTAGTACATTATGGTCCATTTAGAGTCAAACAGACCATAAAGCAGGGGGTGCTTTAGGGGCGGGGCTACACGGTGATTGACAGGTCTCTAATAGACCATAAAGCAGGGTATGCTTTAGGGCGGGGCTACACAGTGATTGACAGGTCTCTAATAGACCATAAAGCAGGGTATGCTTTAGGGCGGGGCTACACGGTGATTGACAGGTCTCTAATAGAGACGTAGACGGCGTCTCTACGTCACTCCTCCTCAGTCCAGATATGGTCACTTCCTGTTCACTGGTTGCAACAAAAACAAGATGGCGACGGCCAAAATGGCGAACTGGAGGCTTCAAAACAATGAGAGACGTCATGACGACTACGTCCACTTCTTCTATTTAGTCTGTGGTTAGAACATAAATAGTACTAGTAGTAAATAAAAACACAATAAGGAACGACTAGCTTAGAGAAGCCAATTAAAGTCTGAACAACGGAACAAAAGCTCGACATGAACACATTCAGAGGCTGTGACAGCACCACGAGGTCCTTCCTTCTCTCA
>JAVDOI010000396.1:32500-40000 GCA_032191485.1 Leptoclinus maculatus
ACTCACTCAGAGCAGTAGCACGGTGCTCACGTCTACTTACAAGACGACTTCTTTTGCAGAGATTTGTGTCGCTTTCAAGCTTTTTTTGACTGCTTGAAAAATATGGAAACATAAATAGCAACAAGAAGGAGAAGGAGACACAGAATAGAGGAGGAGGAGAACGTCGTATGTTTTATTACAAGAGGTACGATTGTCCTGCTGGTGACAGAGGGAGACAGAGGGAGACAGAGGGAGACAGAGGGAGACAGAGGGAGACAGAGGGAGACAGAGGGAGACAGAGGGAGACAGAGAGAGACGTATTTATTGCTGCTGCACAATGCTGTTACTTTTATTACAGGCTTTGGTGTAATCATTGTGTTCTCTCTCTGTTTGTTTCTGTCTATATTGGTTTCTCCTCCTCTCTTTTTGTTCAGTCTTGATTTGGACTTTCTTCACCTCCAGCTCATCACTTCTCAAATCCCCTGATGCTGACAACGTCAAACTACTCTGCTCCCTTTTTTGGGGGAAAGTTGTAACATGAACCATAGATTAGCTCTGATAACAGAATACGTAGATCTGCCGAGAGGAAGTCGGTGATGTGTCTCCTTAAAGTTACGTTCCCATACAACCAAGTTACATTGCTATGGGATTGTGTTGTCATTTTAAGTGAAACTATGAGGTTTATAACTGAACATAACCAAGTAGTTTTGTAGTTGTCTTTGTTTTGTTTCAGTTTAAGAAAGTGTTTCAAACTGGGACCGTTATCTTGGAGAAAAAACATTTCACCCTCAAAATTGAATTGAAAGAACAGTTTAGTCTTATGGGAACGTCATTTTATAAGAGAAAGAATTGACGGATGTTTCGAAATCTCAAATTAGCCGTTGCCATCTTGTTTTTTTGCAACCAGTGAACAGGAAGTGACCACATCTGGACTGAGGAGGAGTGACGTAGAGACGCCGTATACGTCTCTGGTAGAGACCTGTCAATCACTGTGTAGCCCCGCCCCTAAAGCATCCCCTGCTTTATGGTCTGTTTGACTCTAAATGGACCATAATGTACTAAATGAACATCATGCTGTATTGAAGAAGACTTGAAACTAGAGATTGAGACCATAAACTCATGTTTACAATGTTTACTGAGGTAATAAATCAAGAGAGAAGTAGAGTCATTTTCTCATAGACTTCTATAGAACCAGAGGAGTCGCCCCCTGGTGGACACTAGAGAGAATGCAGCAGAATGTTTTCACTCTTTAGAACTGGAGTTTGTCTCCTGGTTATTCTGGTCTACCTGACTCGTCAATCCTTTAACTGAATGGTGTTTGTGTCAGTTAGAATCAGCGACCCGTGACTGTGACTCTGAAATATCAGCAACTTAACGCCTAATTTATAGTTTTGTGAAAAAGCACAGCGCTTCCACAGAGCCACAGAGATGGTTTGTGGAGCAGAAAGCCGTAGAGAAGCTCCTCCTCATAATAATAATGGAGGGTGAGGAATGGGTGATGTAGTGGAGGGGAGGGAATGGGTGATGTAGTGGAGGGTGAGGAATGGGTGATGTAGTGGAGGGTGGGGAATGGGTGATGTAGTGGAGGGGAGGGAATGGGTGATGTAGTGGAGGGTGGGGAATGGGTGATGTAGTGGAGGGTGAGGAATGGGTGATGTAGTGGAGGGTGGGGAATGGGTGATGTAGTGGAGGGTGAGGAATGGGTGATGTAGTGGAGGGTGAGGAATGGGTGATGTAGTGGAGGGTAGGAATGGGTGATGTAGTGGAGGGTGGGGAATGGGTGATGTAGTGGAGGGTGGGGAATGGGTGATGTAGTGGAGGGTAGGGAATGGGTGATGTAGTGGAGGGTAGGGAATGGGTGATGTAGTGGAGGGTGAGGAATGGGTGATGTAGTGGAGGGTAGGAATGGGTGATGTAGTGGAGGGTGGGGAATGGGTGATGTAGTGGAGGGTGGGGAATGGGTGATGTAGTGGAGGGTAGGGAATGGGTGATGTAGTGGAGGGTAGGGAATGGGTGATGTAGTGGAGGGTGAGGAATGGGTGATGTAGTGGAGGGTAGGAATGGGTGATGTAGTGGAGGGTGGGGAATGGGTGATGTAGTGGAGGGTGGGGAATGGGTGATGTAGTGGAGGGTAGGGAATGGGTGATGTAGTGGAGGGTAGGGAATGGGTGATGTAGTGGAGGGTGGGGAATGGGTGATGTAGTGGAGGGTGAGGAATGGGTGATGTAGTGGAGGGTGGGGAATGGGTGATGTAGTGGAGGGTGAGGAATGGGTGATGTAGTGGAGGGTGAGGAATGGGTGATGTAGTGGAGGGGAGGGAATGGGTGATGTAGTGGAGGGTGAGGAATGGGTGATGTAGTGGAGGGTGGGGAATGGGTGATGTAGTGGAGGGTGGGGAATGGGTGATGTAGTGGAGGGTGGGGAATGGGTGATGTAGTGGAGGGTAGGGAATGGGTGATGTAGTGGAGGGTGGGGAATGGGTGATGTAGTGGAGGGTGGGGAATGGGTGATGTAGTGGAGGGTGAGGAATGGGTGATGTAGTGGAGGGTGGGGAATGGGTGATGTAGTGGAGGGTGGGGAATGGGTGATGTAGTGGAGGGTGGGGAATGGGTGATGTAGTGGAGGGTAGGGAATGGGTGATGTAGTGGAGGGTGGGGAATGGGTGATGTAGTGGAGGGTGGGGAATGGGTGATGTAGTGGAGGGTGGGGTGCAGATGAAGGGGAGTTTGAAGAGGTGGGTTTTGCTTGTTTGAATGATGATAGGGAGGGAGCATCTTATTCTCTGAACTCTTTAGCTAAATAAACAGTTCATGATTGTAGTCGCTGGTGAATAAAACCAACCAGCTCCTCCTGTTAAATCACCTTCTGCCTGGAGGATAATGAATCTCTCATTTAACAGTTTTCTGTAAGAAAGAGAACCATCAGGTTGAATGTGTTCTCTTCTCTCTTCTTTCATCGGTTAAAGCAGCAGATTAAATGAGCTGCAGCTAAACGACGTTCACTCTGTGAGTAAGCTGATGAAAGTCTGAAATGAAACCTTTTGAATGTTGTCTGGAGGATTTAAAAGCTGCTGTCTGTGCTCCACCAAATCAAATCAAATGTAACGCTGGAACAAAACTACAGAGCGCCCAAAGTCACCAAAGATGAGATTCTTTTACTTTATCTTTATATTTGATAGTGAAGAGTCTGATCTGAGACAGTCCAGCTGATTATAATGTCTCCTGAATATGAAGAAAGAAAACAATAGATTTAGTCAAAGTGTTTTAGTCTACAGGTCGTGAACAATCACACATCTCATGAGTCTTTGAGTTTCCTCATCACTTCAGCTGCTCATGAATCACAGACATGTGTATGACAATAAACACAGTGATATAGTATCAGACAAGATTTAAGAATAAAAAATACAAAGATATTCAATAAAATATCATAAACAAACAAGTCTAACAATAAATGTTTAAATTGACAATCGTTCTTGTTTCTTTCCTTTCTATATATTCATATTTCTCCTCCTCTATCTATCTCTGTCTTATTAATAATAATAATAATAATACATTTTATTTGTAAACGACGTTTCTGGACAAAAAGCAGCAGAATATCTGTCAGCTTGTGTGCCTCTCTGCGTTGCTTCTCCTGGTTATTCACCAGAGGATAACATTGTTCGTGGAGGACAGCAGGCATTTTTTGGCAGACGGCCATCTCACTTTTGTTTCCCTCATTTTTTATTTTTTATATTTTTTTGGAGCCTGGCACCACCAGAGTCCTCGGGCTGCCTCCAACTGGGCCTAATTGGATGTATTAGCGCTGAGTGCTAGCAGGAGTTGTCTGTGTTTCCCCATTCATCACCAGCAGACTTCCTTAAATGGCCGACTCGGCCCAGCGCAGCGGGAGAAAACAGCCCCAGGGATGAGCTCCGTCTCCTGGGGAGAGGACGAGGACTGAGAGCCTGTCAGCGGTGGGTCTCCAGAGAGCCCAAAAAAACTAAAATGCCTTTGCTGGTGTGGAGAGACGGAGAGAGGCGGTCGTGTGCAGTCGTATGTTAAACCGAGCCTGCAGACAGACTGATGCTAATGCATTCCTAGAGTGACAGCGCTACAGCTAATAATGGCCGGTTTAAAATCCATAATTTATCAGTTCTAGCGATCATATTTACAATTACACCCCCGACGGCCGGCCATTAGAGGACGAGGTGAACTATTGTTTGTTTAAGGGCCTGTAATAAAAAGGAGACACTGGGTTTCTTTTTTTATGACGTCCACAAACGATTTAAAACGCCAATTAAACCCCCCGCAGAGAGACTCCAGGCAGATTTATCTCACCGATGCCACTCCAGCGGACGTCTATAGGCGAAGCCGTCAGGACAGGAAGTCACTGAGAAGTCGCTTGGCTGGTGTTTTATGCAGCGGTAGAAAAGGTCAGACTGGGAGCTAAACGCCCTCTGCTTCCTCTCCAATAGCAGATCCTCTTTTATGAAATGGCCTCTGGTGAAGGAAGCTACTGGAGAGAAAATACTGACGCTGCAAAGCTCAAATTAAATCAGGACGGATGCGACACTGGTTTCACTGTTAGTATTAACAGAAATGATGCAGCATGTATTGTTGTCAATCAAACCTCACAAAGATTCAACACCTTTTTTTTGTTTGCTTTGTTTTCCAAGATTTTCCCTCTGCTGCTATTTTTCCTTTGTGCATTGCATTGTGGGATAGCAGTGTCCTTTATAGATCAGTCGTCAACCTCCGGTTCTGCCGAGTGAAGTTAAAGCTTCATGTGTTAAAGCCACATTCTCTCTAGTGTCCACCAGGGGGCGACTCCTCTGGTTCTATAGAAGTCTATGAGAAAATGACTCTACTTCTCTCTTGATTTATTACCTCAGTAAACATTGTAAACATGAGTTTATGGTCTCAATCTCTAGTTTCAAGTCTTCTTCAATACAGCATGATGTTCATTTAGTACATTATGGTCCATTTAGAGTCAAACAGACCATAAAGCAGGGGATGCTTTAGGGCGGGGCTACACTGTGATTGACTGTCACTTCCTGTTCACTGGCTGCAAAAAAACAAGATGCCGAACTTGAGGCTTCAAAACGTCGACAAACCAACGAGAGACGTCACATCGACTACGTCCTCTTCTTATATTCAGTCTGTGATATGAATCAGCACAGATGGGCTGAAAGAAGTGGTGAATCCAGATGAATGTATATATATATATATTTGTAAGGAGACTGATGCAGAGCGACTATTATCATTTCTTGTGTTTTAGGAGCCTGTAGCTGTGTGAATGTTTTACCACCATCCTCACCTGACAAGTGATTTAATTTGTCAGTATTTCTCTCCAGCTGATTTCATTTTCTTCTGGTCTAAAGAGCTCTTTTTTTCGTGATTCGATCAGCATTTCTTCTGCACACCGGGTGAATCCTGCTGTAACTGAGTCTCTCTGAGGTCGGGAGTCTTTACTCAGAGCTAATTAGGCCCCACCTCTCACATTAATACCACGTTATTCATTCCATCCTTAAATATGAACACATACATCATTCTGCTTAGCTGATCACGGTCATGGTGTTTGTGTGTGTGTGTGTGTGTGTGTGTGTGTGTGTGTCTGTGTGTGTCTGTGTGTGTGTTGGTAATCAGGAAGCTAAATGAGGCTCCTTCAGCCATGATGACCGTGCTAACCAGCCATCACTAATACAATGTAGTCGACCTTGAGCCAAAATGGCAGCGCTCCGCTGAGGTTCAGCGATCTGTGGATTTGTGGTTCGACCTCATTATGATTATTGTTTCATTGGTATAGAGTCACTCGATTAAAACTACAGAAGGTTAAAGGTGAAGGTGGCCGTGGTTAGTGGTGTAACGGATCCGTAGTGTAAATAAAGTTTTAACGTTAACCATCAGAGTGTAAATAAAGTTTTAACGTTAACCATCACAGTGTAAATAAAGTTTTAACGTTAACCATCAGAGTGTAAATAAAGTTTTACCGTTAACCATCACAGTGTAAATAAAGTTTAACGTTAACCATCACAGTGTAAATAAAGTTTAACGTTAACCATCACAGTGTAAATAAAGTTTAACGTTAACCATCACAGTGTAAATAAAGTTTAACGTTAACCATCACAGTGTAAATAAAGTTTAACATTAACCATCACAGTGTAAATAAAGTTTAACGTTAACCATCACAGTGTAAATAAAGTTTAACGTTAACCATCAGAGTGTAAATAAAGTTTAACGTTAACCATCACAGTGTAAATAAAGTTTAACGTTAACCATCACAGTGTAAATAAAGTTTAACATTAACCATCACAGTGTAAATAAAGTTTAACATTAACCATCACAGTGTAAATAAAGTTTAACGTTAACCATCACAGTGTAAATAAAGTTTAACGTTAACCATCACAGTGTAAATGAAGTTTAACGTTAACCATCACAGTGTAAATAAAGTTTAACGTTAACCATCAGAGTGTAAATAAAGTTTAACGTTAACCATCACAGTGTAAATAAAGTTTAACGTTAACCATCAGAGTGTAAATAAAGTCTAACGTTAACCATCACAGTGTAAATAAAGTTTAACGTTAACCATCACAGTGTAAATAAAGTTTAACGTTAACCATCACAGTGTAAATAAAGTTGTACTGACTCAGTAGAACATGTGTTTCTAGTCTCTGATCTCTGATCATGTTTCATTGTAAACAACCAATCAGTGTTTAGACCAACAGGAGGAGAGCTAGTAACGTTAGCAGCACCGCTAACGGCTAACCAACAGGACGAGAGCTAGTAACGTTAGCAGCACCGCTAACGGCTAACCAACGGAGGTTCACTTCAGGTACATTATGATGCCTTCAGGCTCTGCTCAGTGAACATGAGTACTGGCTGAAGGTACATTATAACGTTATCATGATGTGTTCACATGTCATCTGTAAAATGTAGTTTTGGTGATGAACTTGAATAAATCCAGTAGTTTGAAGGAGATGTTTATGAATATAGAATAGATATTAGAGATGAATTATGATGTTTGACTTCATAACACGAACTCTAAGCTCATTATTATACTTCATTAAAACTACTGTTTTTATCAATAAAAATACAATCTTTTATTTCCTAATCATTTGATTTGTGTTTTTATGAAGAAAAAACCTCTATAAATGACTATAACAAAGTAAAAGTACAACATTTAGAATATTTGATGGTTTACAGACTTCAGAGCGTTGAAATGATTTTTAGGACGATGGTGAAACAATAATCTGGATCCTTGTAGACCAGCTGCTGTAATCAAACAACAAAGAGATCTGTATCTGTTGATATGGATCATCAGTGATCAGTTATCAGTATCAGCAGCAAATGATTTTATTTATTCCTCAACCTCCGGGGTACAACCCTACAGGGCTCGTCAAATACACCACCAGAGTCTGATCCAGGGAGGACAACAACACAACCACAACAACAACAACACAACAACAACAGGAGTGTCTCCTCTCAGCTGAACAGAGACGAGTTGTTCGGTCGGCGTTCCTGAGGCTTTAGCTTTAATTAGCAG
>JAVDOI010000396.1:45000-52500 GCA_032191485.1 Leptoclinus maculatus
TTTAGTCTCAAGTAGGTCAAGTCTTTAGTCTCAAATAGGTCACGTCTTTACTCTCAAGTAGATCGAGTCTTTATTCTGAAGTAGATTGAGTCTTTATTCTGAAGTAGATTGAGTCTTTAGTCTCAAGTAGATTGAGTCTTTAGTCTCAAGTAGATTGAGTCTTTAGTCTCAAGTAGATTGAGTCTTTAGTCTCAAGTAGGTTGAGTCTTTAGTCTCAAGTAGATTGAGTCTTTAGTCTCAAGTAGGTTGAGTCTTTAGTCTCAAGTAGGTTGAGTCTTTAGTCTCAAGTAGGTTGAGTCTTTAGTCTCAAGTAGATCGAGTCTTTAGTCTCAAGTAGGTTGAGTCTTTCCTCTCAAGTAGATTGAGTCTTTAGTCTCAAGTAGATCGAGTCTTTAGTCTCAAGTAGGTTGAGTCTTTCCTCTCAAGTAGATTGAGTCTTTAGTCTCAAGTAGATCGAGTCTTTACTCTCAAATAGGTCAAGTCTTTCTTCTCAAGGAGATTGAGTCTTTAGTCTCAAGTAGATCGAGTCCAAGTCACCGTTTCAGACCTAAACATCTCCTAAAAATGACGTTCTCATGTGACAAAAAACACCATGTTTTTGATTTTTATTGATTGTCAAGATGTGCATTAAAAATCAAGTTACAATGAATACACACGCACATATACATACAAACAATTGTAAATAAATGAATATATATATATATAGATAAGAAAATAATATATATATAAAAATAATTAATAAATATATATAAATAAATATATATAAATAAAAAAATTAAAAAAACAACTCTCTCTCTCTCTTCAGGTTCTGCAACGAGGGCGTCTCCTGTCCCCAGCCGGTCTTCTGGTCCCCGTGGGGGTCCTGGACCAAGTGCAGCACGGAGTGCGGCGGCGGAGTCCACTCCAGAGTCCGGTCCTGTGAGAACGGAAACAGCTGTCCAGGATGTGCTCTGGTAGGAAACATACAAGGACACGTGGAGCTCAGGGACACATGTTGTTGTTGCTGTGGCTTTGTGAGAAAATGTGAATCCATGCGTGTTGATCCTCTAACGAGGCTGAACTTTAATGAAGGAAGGGCAGCGTGGTTGATAACGACGTGGTGTCAGCACGTCCACGTTTCACTCACGCCTCTTTAAATGTCAACGAAATCTGTGATGTCAAAAACAAAATGTCACCTTTCTTCTTCTTCTTCTTTTTTATGTGGAAAACTGAAATGTGATTGTTATCTCTGAGATGACTGACGGTCTCTGTGGAGCAGCTGGAAGTTTGAACAGATTAAGAAAAGAATCAACAGTTCATCTCTTTTAGAGGAACAGGAGACACTTTGAGTCAGAGATCGATTTAAAGTGGATCTCATTTTGAAGGTTGAAATAAAAACATCTCAATAACTAATCACTGTAAATGGATGTTAAAGTTTCCTGAAGGATGGATTCTATTGATCCTAATGGATCTTCCTTCAATGTTTCTATTTGTACACAACCAATATGAAAAGCTCCAGGACAGACTTCATGTGACTAAACGGGACAATATCATTTAAACTGGTCCAGTATTGAAGGTTAGTTAGCTAGTTAGCAGAATAACTGGTGTCTAGAATTTCTCTAGCAGGTTAAGTTGTAACCCTCCTCTTCCTCCTCCTCTTCCTCATTCAGGAGTACAAGGCCTGTAACCTGGAGGCGTGTCCCGAGGTGAAGAGGAACACGCCCTGGACGCCCTGGATGCCCGTCAACGTGACGCAGGGAGGCGCCCGCCAGGAGCAGAGGATGCGCTACATGTGCCGAGCTCACCTGTCCGATCCTCACGAGCTGCAGATCGGACGCAGGAAGGTGGAGACGCGCTTCTGTCCCAACGACGGAACGGCAGCCTGCGAGACGGACAGTAAGTTCAACCAGCCGATACTGGTTATTGATTATTGATGATCCACAAACTACTGGATTCAAGTTTATCACCAAAACTACATTTTACAGATGACATGTGAACACATCATGATAACGTTATAATGTACCTTCAGCCAGTACTCATGTTCACTGAGCAGAGCCTGAAGGCATCATGATGTACCTGAAGTGAACCTCCGTTGGTTAGCCGTTAGCGGTGCTGCTAACGTTACTAGCTCTCCTCCTGTTGGTTAGCCGTTAGCGGTGCTGCTAATGTTACTAGCTCTCCTCCTGTTGGTTTAAACACTGATTGACAACAGTTACTTTACACAGAAGCTCCTCAACCTCCTCACCGAAATTAGCAGAGTTTGAAATGTGAGTCGACGGAGGAGAAGAAGAAGAAGAAGAGGAAGAGGAAGAGGAAGAGTTGTTTTAAGTGTTTTAAGAAATGTCAGCTGGATAACAAATCAGTTATCTGAGTCAGTGTTTATAGAAACAGAAGAGAAGAAGAGCATGAAGACCTGTTAGCTCCCCTACATCCTGTTAGTGACGAGGTCACAGTCCAGCACACACACACACACAGACACAGACACACACACACACACACACACACACACACACACACACACACACACAGACACACACACACACACACACACAGACACAGACACAGACACACACACACACACACAGACACACACACACACACACACACACAGACACAGACACACACACACACACACAGACACACACACACACACACACACACACACACACACACACACACTCTCACACACCTACACACAGTGACAGTCCACTGCTCTCCACTGGTGGCTTTTTCACGCCTCCCTCTCCTGAATCGATTCCTCGTTTCCTCCTGTCAGCCTCCTGGTGAGGGGGGGGGGGGGGGGGGGGGGCTGCTGCATCGACTCTGACAAACTGATGAAACATCGACGGCGTGACGCCTGAGAGACAGATAGAGTTTGAGACAAGGACAGACGGAGAAATATGGCTGCTGGTAAAGTCATGAACACCGTGTGACTTCCACTCAAACCATCTGCATGCTTCACATCGCTCCATAAATACTTTGAGCTCCCAATCTGACAGCGCCGCACGCACATATATATATACAAATTTACATATATATCAATATCGATATATCAATATCGTTATTTATATATATTTATATTTATATATTTAATATGTATCAGCGTTTTCTCCCTGGGCCTTCTGTGCCGTCATTGAACCAGCACAGCTACGGGTATTGTTTGTTTTCACATTACACTGCAACATGAAGCTCAACACCTACAAATACACTAACTGCAGAGTGCAGATACATGAATACGCACATGACGGGATGCTTCGTCATTAACGGACAATGTATATAGTAAAATCAATGTAATGAACACAATGACAAGAACAAACTCACAAGAACCAGTCACATATATTCATATGACAGCAAAGCAACTCATCAATCCAGCAGACCTGCAGCGGATCCACGCATTCCACCACACAAGAGCACGAGCCATTCAAATATTATTCATAAAAACAACACGATAGACAAACGAACAGTAGTAACGTTACTATGTAAACAAACAAACGCAGTTTGTCACCTACCGGATGCTGTTCACTTAAAGATAAAGTCCATCCTCCTTTCTTTGATGACAAAGAGTTTAATCCCAGTACATCGTTTCAGCTCCAGTAAGAAGTCCTTCTCGATTCATGGACGCCAGTGATGACAGTCGAGCCTTCCCAGTTGTATTTCGCCGGTCTGCTGCGGCCGGTTCGCAGCGAGGCCGGGATCCCACCTCTGCCGGCGGCCGCGGGCGGGCGGTCTGCGGCGGCCGCGGTTGTTGAGCTGTTTCCCTGCGAACGTGTTCGTTGATCTGTAGATCCACTCGGGTTTCTCCAAAAGTTTTCAAAAGCACCGTAGTGTCCTGCCGTGCTATGGCGTCCTCAGGTTAGCGTAGCGTAGCTCCAAACACCGCTCAGTTAAAATGAAACACATTCAGCCATAAAATGTGCGACGCTGTCAGCCAGGAACACCGTTCATACAAATCCTTTTCCTGGCTGAGTCAGCCATCGAGTGTTCAAAAAACAAAGCTAGGTACAAAAATAAATAAACTACACCAAGCAAAACCTTAAAAATGTCATAATTTCTTCCATATCTTTCAATTTTAACTCTTCCTCCAACTAACTTCTGCCAGCTTCCTTAAGTTTCACATTAGTCACGCGCTGGCCCACTGACCAATCACGGCGCACGTTAATGCAGACGTACTTAGCAGGCTACCTGGGTGCTACTGGCACGTCAAAGAATACGCCCAACATGTCAAACTAAAGACAATCAACAATATCGTCCCCATTCACTTAAACTGCAAAGTCTCTCTAGAGGACCTCGGGCCTCTCTCCTCACATAGAGACATAGGGGCTGAATCTGATTGGATGAGAGCTCTCCTTAAAACAAGCTGTGCTGGTAGCAGAGCAACAGAGGAAGACAGGAGCTGTGCATTGAGAACATTATAATACATGTAGTGTATTTGTGAAAACGTATTAAATGATAAAATAGCTCTAACTTGGTCGTTGTGTTTAGGCCAGCAGAGAAGGCTCAGCTGGCCCTGACGGCCCACCACTGGTGTATATATATATTTCTTCTTTGTGACTTCTAACCACGGTTTCTCTCTCTCTTGCAGCGCTCGTCGAGGAGCTCCTGAAGACGCCCGTGGTGCGGGTGGCGGGTGCCGGCTGGTCCTCGTGGGAGACCTGGTCCAGCTGCTCTCAGAGCTGCTCTAAAGGTTACCGAACCCGCCGGAGAAGCTGCTCCGGGCCGGAGGGGAAGAGCGCCCCCGTGGCGTGCCGGGGGTCGCCCGTGGAGTACCAGGACTGTAACGTCCAGGCCTGTCCCGGTGAGTGAAGACACAAGATGTCCATTCAAAACAAACACACGCACAAGAATAACTTTATTTATTGGTGTTAAGTCAGATTTTTCTTTTAAAAACAGGTCAGAATTAGTTCTCTTCAAATCTCCAAATCAGATTTTAAAAACACCAGTTGCACAACACATACTGTGGTTTCATCATTACGTTTTCTTTAGAGTCACATCATGAATCCATCATGACGTCATAGTTTCACTGAGGAGCTCACACTTTAATGTTTCTACACAATCATGTTAAAGTGAACTCTTTATTTTAATTAAACATTTAGAATGAAATGTTTTTGATTAAATATCAAAATTTAAAGCTTTGTTTTGGTTGCTTTTTCTGACGGAAGCTTTCGTCTCACATGATGTGTTCAAGGACATTCGGAATGAATCTGCATATAATATATATTTATATATATATGATATATATGTATATGTATATAAGTATGTCGTGGGTTCATAAGTAGAATAGATGCTCAGTGAGGTAGAGACACAGAGACGAAGGTCAATGAAACACTGCTGTTAGGATCATTAGCTTCATTAGCTAACGGTTAGCAGCAGCTGCAGCAGTGCAGGAAGAGTCCTAATGAAGTTTCATCTAATCATAATCAGCTGACCACACTGCTGCACTGACAGGATACACGTATTACACCAGAGGACACACACACACACACACGAAGATTTTAATGAGTGCTACCTTATGAATTCATGATCGGTTGCTGCAAAGACAATTATTTAAACGTCAGCGTCCGTAGCGGTTAGCTTAGCCGCTGACACCATGTGACCTGAGGAAGCCCGGCCTTGGATTATTTCCCCCCGCGGCCAATCAGGAAGCCGTTTGCCATGAGAGTCACGTGTAACCGGCGGTCTCACCGGAGACGCAGGTGAGGGAGGACAGAAGGACGAGGCCAGAGACAAACGAGAGAATGAGCAGCAAATAGTAATTGATGATGAGATTAGAGAGGACGGAGGCAATATAGATCACTGTGGAGATTGAAATGAATAGTGTGTGTGTGTGTGTGTGTGTGTGTGTGTGTGTGTGTGTGTGTGTGTGTGTGTGTGTGTGTGTGTGTGTGTGTGTGTGTGTGAGGGAGATAAAAGGCAGGCAGACATTGTGTCCGTCGGTAAGTCACAGTTTGTTTGAGTTCAATTATAAGTTTCATTATCAGAACGTCTGACCTGTAAAAGTAAAGTTTGTGTTTCAGAAACTGTCCCTGCAGACGGTAAAAAAAAGAAGTACTTATTAGTTTAAATCCCTCGAGTCCAATCTGAAGTGATATCAAAGTCAACCGTGACGTCATCGTTAGCAAACTGCAAAGTCATCAGATTTTAAGTTGTTGTTGAATCTTAAACCCCTAAAAACTCATCTTTGTTCATTAAAATGACATTTAAAAGTTTATTCCCATGTAACTCTGCACCTCATTTAGTATGCGCATATCTATAAATATGCAAATTAGTCCAACTGAAACTTGACCAACAAAACCCATTCGTTGACAATATCTCTCTGAATATGAGGCTTAATACTACTTTTTCTATTTTACTTTTCATTAGGCTTCTTATACACTTTATTTATCCTTGTTGTTGTATTTACTTCTTCTATTATTTACGGTATTTATTTACTTTACTCTTCTTGATATTTTTCACTGGTGTCAGTAATGTTTATTTTACACTAAATGATTGTTATTCTATTGTTCATATATGTTTATATTAGTATTCTATTGTTCTTTTCTTCTCTTGTACTCTTTGATTTCCTTCATGATGAATAAGGTCTCATCTCTTCCCAGTAAAGGGGGCGTGGTCCTGCTGGTCGTCCTGGTCCCAGTGCTCGGTGGGATGCGGTGGCGGTCACTACCAGCGCTCTCGCTCCTGCAGCAGCCCGCCGCCCTCCAGCGGAGGAGACATCTGCCTCGGTCTGCACACTGAGGAGGCTCTGTGTAACACACACACATGTGACGGTGAGCTCACACACACACACACACACACACACACACACACACACACCTGTGACGGTGCGCTCCCCCCCCCCCCCCGTTGACTCCTCTCTGATTTTCCGTTCACCGTGGAGGCATCAGATAAAAATAAAGTTGTATTCAAAGTCCAGGTAACACAGAGGAGTCATTGATGAACATTAGGGGGTGAAGTATGAGGTAGAAAGCGTCGTCCTGCTCGAGGTCGTCCACTGAACTCTTGTTAACTGTTGAATTATTAATATTCTCAATGCTGTTAGCAGCACTAATGTCATTTATTTTACCTCGAGGAGAGAAATGTCAGAGCTATATTTCTTAAAACCTGGATGAATATAAAATAAAACTTTAAATTACCACTGTAGTTAAGGGAGAAAAATATGTTTTTAAAGGTGCAGTTCAGGCAAACGACTGAAAGGTTTCTAACGGTAAAGTTCTATTGAATTAAATCCGGTGTAGTAGTGTTCACTTGTTCTTTCTAGCTTGGAGGTTAGCCTTCCTCTCACATATGATGATGAGCTGTGAGATGTATAACAACGTCCTCTGTGGCTCCCCATCTATTACCATTCTGCTCTCACAAGGACACTGAAATATTCATGAGATCTGTCTGCTAATCCACCCGCAGAGAAGAAAAGAGACGGATCCTAGAGTTTAACATTAAAACACACACAATTCATTCAGCTGGAGAACAAAATGGCCCGGACAAATGTTCACTGTCTGCAGGTGTTTGTGTTTCACAGTATGTGTT
>JAVDOI010000397.1:0-50000 GCA_032191485.1 Leptoclinus maculatus
AGTGGGATTCATGAGCATGAGACTTTAGAGGAGAACCTCATGATGCTACAGTAGTACGTGTGAATCCATTCAACACTAGTTAGTAGTTAACACTAGTTAACTAGTTGGTTAGTCATCGTCACACAAAGAGAAGCTTTGGTCAAAGTTGATGACTAAATGACCGACATGTCCGAAGTAAAGGTTCCAACCTGGTTCTTCATGAAGGGCTGAGGTTCCACCCAGAACTGTTGGCTTTGAAAAGTCAAAAGGTTCTGGAGAGAACCATTAGGTCATAGAAGTGTTATCTGTGGAACCACTCGTTGTTCTAGTATATATCAAGGTGTGTGTGTGTGTGTGTGTGTGTGTGTGTGTGTGTGTGTGTGTGTGTGTGTGTGTGTGTGTGTGCGTGCGTGCGTGTGTGTGCGAGGCCGTTTATTTCCATGATATTGAATCACGTCGCTTCTTACAGCCGCTAATGAAAAATGAATCTTTTTTTCTGCGATGCTCCTGCAGGAAGTCGGTGGCTCCGGCAGCTCGCCGTGCACACGCACACGTGCACGCCATGCCGTCTGTTTAGCTCGGAGAGACCGGACCGAACCCGCTTGCAGGTCGACCTCCGTTCATCTCTCAGAGAACGGGGGAACCATTAGTCGAGCTTCCTCCTTTGTGATGTTGATAGGTTAACCCGCATTAACCCGACCGCTGGGCCTTCTCAATTATCAGCAGTCAGCGCCAGATCTCCACCAAGGAGCCGGCACGGCTGCCGTCTGTGATGTGTGACGACGAACAACTGAACCCTCACCTCAATTTCCAGGGAAATGACAAAGACAAAGATGGTTGGAGCTGCTTAGCCCCTTGTGTAATCCGTGATACCCACAATGCTGCTGCAGCACGCGGACACATCGCTCTTCCTGTCAAGTAAACACAGATTCATCACGAGCCCTCTGTGAGGCGGCGACACGCATCTGGAACGGTTCCCGGTGTCTATCGGAGATGTAACGTACCACTCGTGATGTGTCTCTGGAGTGTGTTCACTCGCTCTGCTTCGTCCACATGTTAACACGCGACCCGTCCAATGGCTCCCACGAGACCCCCCCCCCCCCCCCCCCCGTGTCGATACGAGAGTGTTTGTGAGTGCAGGTGTGACACATATAGGTCTCTGTGGGAGCTCTTTGCATACACACGAACTAATACAGAGACGAGACAGGAACACGCTGATGCACTGAAATCAGACAAACGGACGACCAGTTCCTCACAGGCAGCAGCCTGCAGGTGATCTGTAGACGTGGTGTCGACTCGCTGACACCAGGTTTAGAAACACAAACCTCTCGTTCTCACATGCAGTGTGTGTTCAGCGTTTGGTGATTTTAATGTCTTTGTGAAATCTGAACCCGGAGCTGTTTCACGGTGCTCTTTGTTCCCGTCCCATTGTTTCTCTCTGTGGCCGTGGTTTTCACTGCATCTCTATGGAAACAGAACAATCATGAGTAGAAGTAGAGAGAACTAGAACATGTTAGTGCAGAACAACAGTTATGATGACGTCAACTTCTCTATTCATTTATTTTACTACATTTGGAAAACAAAGGAATCTATATACACATGTTTCCAAGTGTCCAAAGTGTTAATGGAGGCTCTATGTGCTACAAATATTAAATATCTACATGTTTACATCCTCTGCTTCAGCCTCCCCTCCTCTCCTCTCCTCTCCTCTCCTCTCCTCTCCTCTCCTCTTCCTGTAGTTCAGTCCTAGTGTCTCCTCTCCTCTCCTCTCCTCTCTCCTCTCCTCTCCTCTCCTCTCCTCTCCTCCTCCTCTCCTCTCCTCTCCTCTCTCCTCTCCTCTCCTCTCCTCTCCTCTCCTCTCCTCTCCTCTCCTCTCCTCTTCCTGTAGTTCAGTCCTAGTGTCTCCTCTCCTCTCCTCTCCTCTCCTCTCCTCTCCTCTCCTCTCCTCTTCCTGTAGTTCAGTCCTAGTGTCTCCTCTCCTCTCCTCTCCTCTCCTCTCCTCCCCTCTCCTCTCCTCTCCTCTCCTCTCCTCTCCTCTCCTCTCCTCTCCTCTCCTCCCCTCTCCTCTCCTCTCCTCTCCTCTCCTCTCCTCTCCTCTCCTCTCCTCTCCTCTCCTCTCCTCTCCTCTCCTCTCCTCTCCTCCCCTCTCCTCTCCTCTCCTCTCCTCTCCTCTCCTCTCCTCTCCCCTCCTCTCCTCTCCTCTCCTCTCTCCTCTCCTCTTCCTGTAGTTCAGTCCTAGTGTCTCCTCTCCTCTCCTCTCCTCTCCTCTCCTCTCCTCTCCTCTTCCTGTAGTTCCTAGTGTCTCCTCTCTTCTTGTCACATGACTGTTGGTCTCGTCTGAATCCATCATGACGTCATAGTTTCACACTTTAATGTTTCTACAGCATCATGTTGAAGTGAACTCTTTATTAGAGGAGAGATCTTTAGTAGACACGTGAGGCTTCGTATTGGTTTCTTTTTCTTCGTCGCACATGATGTGTTCAAGGACCATCGATTAAAATCTGACGATAATGACGGTTGTTACATCTTCTGGATCTGATAACTGGTGTCGTTCTTCCTGTTTAAAGAAAACATGCTTTTCAGTTTCTGGGGTTCCGAGGGTTTGAACTTGTCCCTGTGTCCCCTTTAAGGCCTTCATCTCTCTCTGGAAGAAAAGTTGCCATGGGAACTCTTGCTTTTGCAACATGAGGGATGTGCGACGCATCGGAGCTGTGAAACAAGGTCATGTGGCTGTAAAAAAAGAGAGAGAGAGAGAGAGAGAGAGAGAGAGAGAGAGAGAGAGAGAGAGAGGAACTCTTCCATCACAATCAAAGAGAGGTGCTGATTGGACGAGGAGGTTGTTCGTCTCCGTCTCAGGGAGAGCAACGAGAGCTCATTACTCACTGAAGCCCAGTACACTCCCTCCGTCTCTGCTAACACCTCGCCGCTCGCTACGTTAGCTCGGTGAAACGTGTGCCTTTTTGTTTGCACGTTGAAACAAATGTTTGTGTGTCTCCGTGAAGGAAAGAGAAAAACAGTGCATGACTCCGTGTGCTTGTCGAAAGCTACGTTTTCCTCGTTCAATAGGCGAGTAATAAGGTTTCACTCCACCAATGTGCTGCAGCCGATAAGCACAAAGGCCAATAATCCAGACAAATATTAACCCAGGTTTCAGGAATGGCTCGGATGAATGAGAGAATGTGTGTGTGTGTGTGTGTGTGGTTGTGTGTGTGTGTGTGTGTGTGTGTTTGCTCACACACTTACTGGAGCTTTTGGAAAACAAGATTTGTAATGAAAATGGATAAACAAACAAAAAGCTTTGTTGAGTCGCTGGCAAATGTTTTGAGTTTTTGTGCAGCTAGCAGAGAATGAATGAACCCTGGTGTTCCTCATGTAGTGTGTGTGTGTGTGTGTGTGTGTGTGTGTGTGTGTGTGTGTGTGTGTGTGTGTGTGTGTGTGTGTGTGTGTGTGTGTGTGTGTGTGTGTGTGTGTGTGTGTGTGTGTGTGTGTGTGTGTGTGAGAGACCACCTTCACCATGTCCTCCTGTATCTTTAGATCGTAAACATAATAATGATGATATTTGATATTTGACCGTTGGCTCCGGCTTCGCTCTCTCGTGCAAATATCACAACGTAAAAAGTCGACGTAGATAAATATACACGAGAGACGTGTCACACCGGCCCTGTTCCAACTCACTGATTTGGTTATAGATCCCCTGAAAGGAAATCAATACTTTGCCAAGTGGAGGTCGAAACATTTGCACCTAAAGGATCAATAAGTCACCAACACAGACGTGATGCGTGGAAACACGGGATCCGTCTTAGAGACCCGGCAGGCTGTCAAACGCACGTCACCTGGTTTCATTCAAGCTTCCACTGCAACGAGCTTTAAAACCAGATGTGGAGCTCAAAACAAACAATCCACTGAGAAAGGATGTCCTCTAACAACCGAGAAGTACAGTCGAATACATTATACATCATCCTGTTATTACACAAGCGACCGTATGTGTGTGCTGGTTATGACTAAAATATGCACTCGGCGAGCCAAACACGCCTGCAGATCTCAACACAGAAACAAAGCTCCAGGTAGAGCCTCCTCTAAAAACCCACTCAGCAGAGCTCATCTGTGGCCTCCAGGTAGCCTCTGTGTCCGCTAATGTAGGCACTCAGGACAGGACTGGACTCTAAAGTAAGTCAGTGGAGCATGGAGGACGCACACACACACACACACACACACACACATTCATGTTTTTTTGGCAATTGCAGCATCTTTTGGGGCAGAGAGACTTTCTGGGTCAGAGTGACGCAGTTCATTTACCAAGACAGGATAAAAGCTGCAAGAGAACATTGTTAAGAGTCAGAAACGCTCCACTGTCCCCCCCCCAATATAAAAACAGATATGGAGGTTTTCATGAAATGATGTCCTGCTGTCAGGTAGGCTTGTCCTCCACCAAAGACACTCTGCACAAAGACTCACACGGGACATCTTGTGTTTACCAGCGATGTGCTCGTAAGTGTCTTGGAAATGAGTCATTGGGCGTGAAAACGACGAGTGTCCGTATATTTGGGAGGAAAAGCTCCTCAGGGTGCTGAGCAGCGCTTCATGTCTCTACGATAACAACATCACCGCTCTAACCACCGCTGTGTGATCGCCCCTTTGCTTTTTATTGTCTATTTCGGCTACTATCTATTTGTGTCTGTTCACCATGAGCACCAACCAGAGGACGTTTGCTTCAGACTTTGGATGGATGAGCTTGTTGGAGCAAGGAGAGACAGCTCACATGTTTACAATGTTTACTGAGGTAGTCATAGACTCATAGACTTCTATAGAACCAGAGGAGTCGCCCCCTGGTGGACACTAGAGAGAATGCAGCTTTAAGACTCTTCTGAACTGGTCTGACGTATAAAACTCAGGACAGACAGACAAACAAGCTCCTCCTCCGTGTTCCTCCTGCTCCTCTAATCAGCTCACCCCACTATTAATGCCCTCGTATACCCTGAAGCACAATGTCACACACGTTACTACTCCGGCAGAACGCTGAGCTCTCGCTTTGCTGCTGCTGCTGCAGCTCCAATGAGCCCTCTGAGCTAATTATTTGCTTCTATATAGAGCTCTTCAAAGAGCTGCTATCGACCCGTCTGTCTGCGACCACACTGACATGTGTCTGTGTGTCTGCTGACCGACTGAGTGTCATTGAGCCCACATGCATGAAAACCATGTTAAAAAGCAACTCGCTCTCGTAAAAAACGGGGACATTTGTGCACATTTAAGCTCCAAATCCTCTTTGAGCAGAAATCCTCAAGAGGAAAAGACACACGAACAAAACCAGAACAACCATCTGATGGGGATTTACTGGTTCTTTTAGAAAGCCAAGGCCTCTTTTCAGAGATGAAGACCTCAACTTTCAGCTGTTCAGCTGTATGTAAAGATCACAGACTGTATATAAGAAGTGGACGTAGTCACTGTGACGTCACCTGTAGGTTTGTGGACTGACGTTTTGAAGCCACGAGTTCGGCGATTTGTCTGTCACCATCTTTGTTTTTAGTGGTCACCATCTTTGTTTTTAGTGGTCACCATCTTTGTTTTTAGTGGTCACCATCTTTGTTTTTAGTGGTCACCATCTTTGTTTTTAGTGGTCACCATCTTTGTTTTTAGTGGTCACCATCTTTGTTTTTAGTGGTCACCATCTTTGTTTTTAGTGGTCACCATCTTGGTTTTTAGTGGTCACCATCTTGGTTTTTAGTGGTCACCATCTTGGTTTTTGGTCATGGCCAACACCGTGGTAGAGACCTGTCAATCACCGTGTAGCCCCGCCCCTAAAGCATCCCCTGCTTTATGGTCTGTTTGACTCTAAATGGACCATAATGTACTAAATGAACATCATGCTGTATTGAAGAAGACTTGAAACTAGAGATTGAGACCATAAACTCATGTTTACAATGTTTACTGAGGTAATACATCAAGAGAGAAGTAGAGTCCGTGTGTTCATTCCTCTGACAGCTCATGAAAAACCTGTTTATGATATGTCACTTCTGGTACATATACTGTGTATATATATAGCAAGGATTACTGTGTGTGTGTGTGTGTGTGTGTGTGTGTGTGTGTGTGTGTGTGTGTGTGTGTGTGTGTGTGTGTGTGTGCTGGATGAGAGACAAGACAATTGACAAGTTGGAGAGGAGAGACTCTACACAGAGACAAGACAGAAGGAGGAGAGCAGATAAATTGGTGGCATGTGTTCAAACATCAGGCAGAAAACACGGAGAGACATTCAGTAGGTCTCCGTGTTCAAATGTCAGGCCCCGGGTTATTTATAGCCCCTCTAATTAAACCATGCACCGAGCCTCTCTCGCTCTCTCTCTCGGTTTCTCCCATGACCCTCTTTCTCACCCTTTGGTCCTCTCTCTCTCTCTCTCTCTCTCTCTCTCTCTCTCTCTCTTTCTCTCCTAATTTTCTTTCTTTTTGCTATCTTGAGCTATCGTCCACAGGCCAGTCGTTAAGTGTGTGAAATCCCTATACAATCCTATAAAAGACGGGATTAATGGCTGATTGATCCACAGCTCCGTCTCTTACAGGAGTCTTATGGTAAACACAGACGCCACTTAATCTGCCCAGATTAAACTCCGTCTCGCCCCATCAGCCCGGTGACGGGAACACACGCGCCGCACAAAACACACACGCATCATTCTAACAAGACCCGACTGTCGGCTGGTTTACTCTTGGTGGTGGTGGGGGGGGGGGGGGGGGGGGTTGCCATGGCGACTCCAGATGTAGCATCAGACGGGTCTTGTTGCTGTGCTGCGTATTGTGTATTGCTCGCTCCTCCCGAGTGACACTGTACCGCCTCGATCCGACACCCAGATAAGAGGCCTCGGCCCAGATTATGCATCAACAGCTGACCCCCTCTGAGACTCGCAGGCCACATTTCTTTCTTCAAGAATCTGTAGCTGGTTTCAGTCTTACAGCTGGATTACAAATACTGGTATTGTGGAACATTTAAGCCCTGAAATCCTCTTTGAGCAGAAATCCTTGAAGAGGAAAAAGGCACACATATGGGAAAAACCGGGAACAACAATCTGATGTGGATTTACTGATTCTTTAAACATGCTTCTGGAAAGCGAAGGTCACTTAGTGGTCATTTCAGAGATGAAGACCTCAACCGTCAGCTGTTCTGTTCCCATACAAAGTATTATGTAAAGATCACAGACTATATAGGAAGTGGACGTAGTCACTGTGGCGTCACCTATAGGTTTGTGGACTGACGTTTTGAAGCCACGAGTTTGGCAGTTTGGCCGTCGCCATCTTGGTTTTTGGTCGTTATCCATCTTGGTTTTTGGTCGTTATCCATCTTGGTTTTTGGTTGTTATCCATCTTGGTTTTTGGCCGTTATCCATCTTGGTTTTTGGTCGTTATCCATCTTGGTTTTTGGTCGTTATCCATCTTGGTTTTTGGTCGTTATCCATCTTGGTTTTTGGTCGTTATCCATCTTGGTTTTTGGTCGTTATCCATCTTGGTTTTTGGTCGTTATCCATCTTGGTTTTTGGTCGTTATCCATCTTGGTTTTTGGTCGTTATCCATCTTGGTTTTTGGTCGTTACCCATCTTGTTTTTTTGCAACCACAAGTGACAAATGACCTCTTCTCTCAGTAATCTCCTCTGGAAGCTTCAGACCAAACACCATCCTACTCCAGAAGGTCAGACGGCCTTGATCTCTTTGCACATGGTCCTCCATGTAAACTGTGACTCGTTCTCCTCTGCTCACCCATGTGCCCCTTTATGCTTCAGGTCTTCACCATCCATGATGTGTTATTGTTTTGCACAATAAACACATAATAAAAGGATGTAATATTGGATTCCTCATCCCGCTTCGCCCTGGTTTATTGGAGCTGTAATGAAGTCCATTCTTCCTCCACATCCAATCATAGCGGGATGTCGACTAGATTTAGACCTCACCACATGGTGAAATGAACGTGACACGCCTGCAGCTGCACAGTTAGATGTTTCCAGGCTCCAGCGATCTGATGACAGCAAATCATGCAACAAATCATGCAAACAAACACCACTGGTTTCACTGTGAAACTGTTTGTGTTGTTGTTACAGCAAGATTTCACTTGTTGCGCTGCAACGCGATGATGAGGGTGATGATGATGAGGGTGATGATGATGAAGTTGCGGTAATTTAGCAGTAAGCCTTGCTGACTAATCTACACTAAGATAAATGAATTTCCAGCAGCATAAATCCCTCACAGGAGCTTTACTGCTTGGTTTGTTTGTGACAGTTTGTGTGACCTTTAAAGCGGTTGTTGTGACGTCGTTGGACTTAAAGGGTGAAGGGTGAGACCTCAGCAACACTAACTATGTTTACATACGCACTCATATAAAACTGTTATTTCCAATATGACAATAATCTGAATTTGATATGAGTCGTATAAACATCGTATTCTATTTCTGACTAAAACATGTGTGATGTGTTGATATTGTTCATGTTTTAGGATCATTCTCTGGACATGTATACAGCTCATTCACTATATACATATATATATATATGTATACAGCTCATTCACTATCAGAGTCTCCTGGTTACCAGCAGCTCTGTGTGTTGAACACAAACCAACGAGCCAACAGTTAGTAAAGCTGGAGTAGAGATGATGTCCAGAAAAGAAGGAGGAGAAACACTCCTCCTGTTAGACATCACGAAGGACTCGGACATCAACAGGTTTCTGGATATGAACAAATATCTGAACGTCGACCTTTTAGAGAAGCTGTTTGAAGGAATGACGGAGGGAGGCTGAGTTCACACGGTCCAACAAGTCCTCCACATATTCTGACTCAAAGAAGCTCCTGATGTTCCACTTTCTCATATTCTGACGTGATGAACGACGTGTTAGGACATCGACCGGTCAAACACAAGAGAATGACGGTGACGAGGGATTCACTGGTGATGAGGATGAAGCGTGAGGTCGTTTCACGTATTCTTTTTCATCAGCCATGTAAACAGATTATTAGGAATATTGTGTTTTTCCGGAATTTGGGTAAAAAACTGAATATTTTGTGCATGTAAACGTAGCCAGTGATTAGGAAATGAAAATGCTTTTTGCTCACTGATATCCAAAGACTCATCTCTTCCTATTCCCACAATGCTCTGTTAGCGACTACGAGTGTGGTTTAATAGGACCAGAGTGTCTCATTTGAGTGGTGAGTGCAGGATGAATCATCAAAAATGTGAAACCGTAACAGAAGCTAAAGAAGCCTCAACTTCTGTTCCACTGGGACTTAAAACACTTCTGTGTTCAGCTGCATCTCAAACGGCTGAAATAGAAAATGTATCACAATCACACAATGACGCAGCCAGACGAATGGAAAGCTGTGTTTGTGCCATGTTATCCTCCTCATCAGCTATCGTTGCAAGCCTATAGTTGTTCAGCAGAATCAGCTAAATATTCATACTGCCTGTGTTTGTGTGGGCGGGTGTATGTATATGTGTTTACATATGTTTGTGTGTGTGTGTGTGTGTGTGTGTGTGTGTGTGTGTGTGTGTGTGCTATTTATATTCTTCCTCATCCGTTAATGGTTCATCTTCTCCAGATGGACGCACAGGAAAAGCTGTAATTAGGAAGCAGGGGGGTGTAAAAATAGAACATGTCTCCCACTGGTTGAATACAAGCATGTTGGCTGTGTGTGTGTGTGTGTGTGTGTGTGTGTGTGTGTGTGTGTGTGTGTGTGTGTGTGTGTGTGTGTGTGTGTGTGTGTGTGTGTGTGTGTGTGTGTGTGTGTGTGTGTGTGTGTGTGGTGGGATGACGCGATGGAGTGAGCATATAATGTCTACGTGTCTATGTGTCTCCTGCGTCCAGCGTGCGAGTTCTTGCCCCCTCAGATTAATTAAAACCTTGTTGCAGTGACTCTTAAAACATCTGGTAGGGGGTGGGGGGGGGGGGGTTTAAATGGTGTTCCAGTTGTACAATAACTTGTGTGTAAAATGAAATGTCCTCTAATGGATCCCGCTGACAAACGCTGTGATTAGCCCCGATCCAGAGGGAGCGGCGGCGGCGGCGGCGCTCTATGCGTCCCAAACAAAGCCCGGGTGGAGACGGGGAAATGGTCCGACTCCATTCCTATTATCACTATTCGCTTTGCATACAAGGCGGGGCTGTTAATGCTTTTCTACAAAATGCTTCCTGTCCAAAAAACCGAGCCGAGGCTGTTTCCTATTCAGAGTCAGACTCGATTAAAGGATTGGTGAATCAGTAATTATAAATGAGGCCGGACTCTTTAAACACCCACCAGCAGGTCGGCTACGTTAACGGGACACGATTTGGCAAAGAAACGCCATGTCAGACTGAGGCAGCTGTGGCTTTTCACAGAATATGGAAGTGAGAAGGTGAAAAGAGATTACTTTTTTTTTTTTTTTGCTGAGGGGCAACATGTTCTGAACTAATCCTAAATGGCCTCCTATTGAAATGTGGGATTATGTTCATACTGTATAGCACATGGCAACCTCTTTAACCCCGTTAAGCTAATTTATTTCTACCGGCTTACTCTGTGAAAAATGGCACTGATGTAGCTGCTGTAATAAGAATTACGGGCAGCTATCGTAATAGATTTTTTTTAAACGTTAATCAGGCGGAAATCTCCGGGTCTGAAAGCGACTGCTGAAGAGTCAAGATTGTATAGAAGTCTATGAGAAAATGACTCTACTTCTCTCTTGATTTATTACCTCAGTAAACATTGTAAACATGAGTTTATGGTCTCAATCTCTAGTTTCAAGTCTTCTTCAATACAGCATGATGTTCATTTAGTACATTATGGTCCATTTAGAGTCAAACAGACCATAAAGCAGGGGATGCTTTAGGGGCGGGGCTACACGGTGATTGACAGGTCTCTACCACGGCGGTGTCCGTGTTTTTCGTCTTACAACTTTAGTACTTCCACAGTGTGTTTTCACTTCACGAAAGTCAATTGTAACATTTGGGTCGCCTAAAATGTTTAATTCAACGTTCTCGAAGTCACTTCTGGTTGCAAAAAAACAAGATGGCTACAGTAAAGAAAACTGCAACTGTCCAAAAAACAACATGGCGACGTGCAAAAAACCAGGATGGTGAAATTCCTAATCCACAAATGGGTGAAGTTCTGGTGATTACGTCTGTTTCTCATATACAGTCGATGACATTAACTCTTAACTTTTCCTGCTCCATGTTGGCGACCACATGTAAAAATGAAACTGAAAGTGAATGCACCATCATTCTTTATTGTTAGAAAAACAGTCATAATGAATCCCTCTCTGAGTCCAACACCATAACAACAGTGAATTCAGCACAGTATTTATGGCCCTCTGAGTCGGCCTCTCACTGAGGAGACGACTTTGTTTTTTATGATGTGCATGTTGACAAATGACCGGCTTCTGTGTGAATCCACGGAGGGCTCATGATGAAAGGAGGAAGACTGATGAAGTGGGCCTCAGCACTTATGATTCATCAACTGGCATATTGGAAGGAGAAAGGTAGGGGGGGGGTGGGGGGGGGGGAGGAGAGATGAGCCTCCCGAGAGACAAATGGAGACACGGCCAATTGGCATCAATCCGTCCTGATAAAGAGAATGAGATTCATGGAAATCCAGCGGCGGAGTTTTGAGAACGGGAAAAGGTCGACGGATTGATGACCGTTACGTCTCCTTTATGGTGATATACAGTCGCTTTACCTTGTCAAAGCATAAAAAAAGTGTTAGTTGAGTTCAATGTAGTGTGTATGACGTCTTTCTTAAAACAGCCGAGGCCTTTCTGTGCAGAGTTCGTCTCGTTGCCTAAAGTCAGCGATTCTTTACATTTCACAGATGACACGTGAACACATCATGATAACGTTATCATTTACCTAAAGCATACACAGACTTAGCTTGAGCTAATTTGCAGTCCTTCTCCCTGGTCAGGCTTTTCGTATTGCCCTTGTGGGACTGAATTGACCAGAACTGAACTTCTGTGCGGATGGCCTGAAAGCAGAGTTCAACATATTGATCTAAAAATAGATAAAAGTGACGTCAAGCACACCGAGAACCCCGATTCCTGAATCCAGGAGCTACAGCATTTATTTAAGTGTTTTAGATCGTTTTATCCTCTTCTATATTTCTTGCTTTCTCTTTCCATCTTCTTCTCACCTCTAGATGTATTTTCCTGGCTCATCACTATATTGATTTATGAAGCATTGACTTTTTATCACTGCAGTTTCCCCTCCCAACCTGTGTGATCATCTCCTTTTGTGTTGCATTAATATATATATATATATTATATTTTTAAATCAGGCCTGTCCTTCACTTGGCATTGGCTCTGGCTAATAGCAGAGAGAGAGAGAGAGAGAGAGAGAGAGCGAGGAGAGAAAAATAGAGGTGAGAGAAGAGCGAGGTATTCACTTCGTACTGGGTTATGTAATCTCCCGAGGAGCTCTTTTGTTTGTGTTGGTTTTTGCATCCACGCAATGCAATGGATCAAACAGACACACTGAGCCTAATTGGTTTGGGGGGTTCGGAAGGGAATTTTATGTGTGTGTCGACTCATGCATTGATGCATTCGTGTGTGCGTGTAAAAGATATTTTATACTCGTCTGTTGCATAATTCATGTCCGTACTTTTCTCTACGCCTCTATTACGGCGCTGATCTCAATAATAAAACTTATAAGAGTATCTAGAAAATCTTTGTTGCCGCTGAACATCCAGCGGCAACAAAGTCCATAGTACTGAACTCGGGAGCTGGGATTGGTTTAAATACTATTATTATTATTATAATACCGTAAGACATCCAGAGCCACAGTGACATGAACAATGAAGGCCTGAAGATTATTTTGTAATTAACAGAGAAGGGTTTCACCATTTAAAGCACAATGCTGGTCTTTCTCTGCGTTAAACTGATTGTCTAAGCCGCTCCTCTCCTTTACGTTGTTATCTGTGAGTCAAAGATATCACGGCCTGTGTTTCTCAAAAGAAGCATTAGTTTGACATTAATTCATCTCAGCGTGACGACTTTCACACACATGAAGCCACACGATTAATCGCCGTAAACGTGAGGTCTTAATTGTTTTTTTTTTCCCCCGTCGTTAATTATTTATAGCCAAATGAACTGTTCATATCAGTAAGTTCAGTATATTATGGTCTGTTTTATGTCAGTCACCTGACACCCACAGCACAAAGTGTTCGGATGTGCAGAATTTTTCATACAAGCACATGTTGTATGCTAGCTAAATGCTAACCCGCTGAATGACGTAAGCGAGCTAGCGTTAGCAGCCGTGTAGTTCACAAGGTAACAGTAACGTCTTGTGTTTGCATTCAATGCTCGTCTCTTCGTGGTGTTACGGTACGGGTGCTGTGAGCGGCGGAAAAGGACCAAGAAAGAGACATATTTCAGTCATTTCTCATATTTGATATACCAAGTAAGAAAGACATTATATTGCTCAGTATGACATCCAATTATAATAAATGATAATGGGTCTGCTGCTTCATCCCTCTCACTGCATGTTTTTAAAACTACATTGTTTTCTCATATTACAAAAGGAAAAGAGCAGCAGCCGAGCGTACTTTTTATATTGTGAATCGTCACCTGTTGCCTGAATTTTGTGTTTTCCTTTTAATAAATAAAGACATTTCTAACATAAATTGATGCATACAAATTCACTAAAGTGATGAAATGTAATAAATTAGAATTGCAGCTATAAAAACAGTAGTAGTAGTAACATACAGTGAAATAAAATATAGATTTAATGCATGCTAGCGTTGTCCTGAGTGTGTTAGCATGCTGTTATAACGTTAGCATGTAGCTGTAAGTAGCACAGAGCCACTGGCTGCTGCAGACATATTTGAAAGAAGAGAATAGTTTTAGATTTTAGGATTGTTTTTGTTTTTTTAAAACGTGATACAAACGAAGTGCTTTTCTGAAATACTCTGCACATCCAAACACTTTGATATTTTTAACGTATGCAGTTTTAGTACCTATTGTTGTTTCTACAAGATAAAAAACACCTTATTTGCCTTAAACGTGGGTTAACAGTAAAACATAAATACAAAAGGTTCAGCCAGAAAACATTTCAGATTCATCTATTTTTGTCTATCCCTGTTGCTCTTGAAAACCTTCACATTCATCATTATGAAGAAGAGAAAAAAGATTCAGACCTGGAGAGAATGTTATTTGACAGCATATGCTGGTTCCCATAAGAAGACATGTCAGTGTTTCCTCTTTTCACCACGTGCACACCTCCATACACTCCTCGCCTAAAACCAGGGCCGGCACCGCTCTCTCTCCCTTCTTGTTAGTGCAGTTTGGAAACACGAGTGGAGAATGATGCAAGAGAAGGGAGAGGACTGAGAAACTCAGACAAAGAGAGAAAATGTGGGACAGCGAGCAGAGAGAGCGGTGATGGCTGCAGGCTGTTACTGTGGCACCGGGCAGGAAGAAGGCATTCAAAAACTACATTTTGACAGCTTATCATTTTGTGTTGTCACAATATTAAAAATTAAGACTTTGATCCGATAACTTGCCTAAATATCTCCATATCAATACTGAAACAACACATCAGGAAAAGTAACAACAGAATAATACATGACAGAACATGGGAAACCATTTTTGTTTTAGTATTAATTCAAATGTAAAAATGTTTTAATTTAAAAAATGATGATATGCCGTAGTCTGATGTTGCCTATACTCGCGTTTATGTGATTTCTTTGATAGTATATAGAGGCTTTACATGGAGTTAAAGCTGAGGGAAACCTGTTAAACTATATTCTCAAAACTCACATAACCGTAGCTCCTATTGCTTCAATATCAGAACGTGAGAGGAAGGATGACTTGAACAGATCAATTGTGTCTGTAGTGTAAAAAAATGTGGCTTTTGTGGCGATCTAGAAATGTTGTACAGTTGTCGGTGCAAGATGTTTTTGGAGTTAATAGTTAAATTTGCAACTACGTATCATTTTAAACTATGTTTGATGAGATGTTTTTTTAGTAAAACAGCGCCCTCGTCGGTATCCAGACGGAGAGGGGTACTGCAGCGCGGGACATGGCGAGAAGCGTCCAAAAAAACAACAAACCAAATGATAATAAATTAAAATGAAGTTCTGAGAGAAGTTGATTAGAGAAAAGTTAATTAAAATCAGGAAGACCCCACAGTAATTGGAGAAAGTAAACATTTTAAAATGGTAATTTAACACATGCTCTTTGGTGGATTATGTGTCTGCCGAATTACAGAAAATGCTTGGCTAGATTCAGAAAAGATGTTGAATATAATGTTATCTTTACATTTTTGTGGTTTTTTGAATGCTTCTGCTGATACGGGACTGTGCAGCCGGTGAGCTGCTTTAATCTTCTACTAAATTAGATAAACTAACTATTATAACACTACTAAGTACCACTAATAATAAAACAGGGTATTGTGATACCTTTCAGTTTGTGGAGGAGCCTTTTCCTGTTGCACCATAACAATGTCCCAGCACACAAAACAGGATCCATAATAGATCGTCTCCTGTGGTTTTAGTGAGGACAAACTTTTGCCCGTCCTTCACAGAACCCCGACATCAAGCATTCACCGGATGAACTGTGAGCCGGCCCCTTATCCCCTCACGGCAGCGCCTGAGCTCACTGATGCTCCTGTGGATAAACGGGAGCAAATCCCTGCAGCCGGGGTCCGAAATGTAGTGGGAAGCCTTCCCAGTGGAGTCCAGGCTGTTATGACAGGTTATTAGTGCCCATGGCTTTTGGAATGAAAAAGCCATGGGGCATTCCCATTCAAATCAAAGTAGCAGGATGGTCAGAGCAGCGGCTGTACCGAGTACCGTTACCATTGCGACCGTTGTAGCGGACAAACTTAACCTTATAAACTAAACCGAATAAACCGACTTACGGCAAGTCGCGGACTCACTGAGGTGAGGTTTTGTAGTAACGACTAAAACGAGCAGTGGAGTAGTAACGTTATAAAGCGTAAAGAGCCGGAGTTAATGAGTAAAACCTAACAATTTAATGCTTCATCTACACAGTTTATTCACAACATAGGAAAGTTCATTGCTTGGCTCATTTTCTGTAACCAGTGTAGCATTAAAGCATGGTGGAATTAGCAAACTAGCTAGATAACTAGCGGACAGCTGGATAGTTAGCTAGCTTGTTGGTTTGTACAAAGACAATAAAGTAGTCCATGAATATGAGGTATGAGTTTACAGATCGTCATAGTGGAGGTTTATGGCGTTTTGCCGGTTACGCTCGTTTTCTTTTTGATTCTTCACACTTCATTTTGTTTGTTCGCCCTCTGGCGTTACGGATAATAATGCAACAAACAGCGCGTTAAGCATAAACGCCTTTGCGCATTTAGGGCCCCACTGCTGTGTGTTGTCACCATAACAACCAACAACAATGGCCATTTTCTTTCGTACCAGTCATATTATCACTGAAAACAGTTCAATGTCGTTTCTCCTCCTATATTACTCCTATGGTCACGTAGTGCATTTCTAAAGAGGCAGGTATGTACAGTCATACAGAGACTGTACATACCTGCCTGTAAATTCATTTTCAGGCTGCATACGTGTCACTTTTTTAAGCTTGTAGTAAGTGTGTGTGAGTGTGTGTGTGTGTGACCTGAGATGAACACACTGAAGATGTCCCACACACATTGTGAGATGTAAGGGCACTGTGGGTTAACTGCCCCGAGGACAGAAGGGATAAAAATAGCTCCCAGTCCCGGTGCGACTCCACGGGCCTGAAAGCAGATCAGTGTGTTTGCTCCTCTCCTGGCGTGAGCATCATGTGTCTGCACGGCTGTGCACCTGTTCACCTTACCGCCAAATGCGTCTGTGCTTTCAGGTTTTTGCATCTGTACGACAAGACAGCGTTGTTTGACCCGAATGTCTGCCTTAATAACCTCAGCCTCTCTAATGAGAGGGTAACTTAGCGTCATATCCCTGTACTTTTTAGGGAGATGGCGAGATCAGAATCACCACCGGTGCTTTTTTTCACAGCGAAGGCAAGTTGAAAAGGAATACGTGATTACAGGTGTTTTATTTAGGGAATGAAAGAAAGAAAGGGAGAGAACAAGAGAGAGAGAAAGGCGTCAGCAGTGAGAAGGGCAGGAGTTCCCTTTGTTCATACTTCAAAGGCGACTCGGAGGAATCCAGAGCCTTTCAGTCGGGGCTCATTGGAGATATCAAGCGTGAATATGAAAAGCACGACTTCGCTTGGATATGAGGGTCTCGTATGGAAGCTGGCGTGTGACAGAAGTTGTGAAGGAGGCGACACGGTTATCGAGGTGATAATGAATTACAAGGAAGTGAGGAAACGGGGGAGACGTGGATGACGTTTCTAGCCGTATTGTTTCTAAGCTGAAGTAAGAGTCGCTGTGAGTGGCCACAGGAAGTAGAGAAACACGATGTAGTTCCAGGCAGCAGACCTCCTGGGATTAGAGCCATCCCCCCCGTAGGGCTTTCAACTCCGGACACAAGAAAAAGGTTCCTCACAGGTAGAATCCCTGAAGTTCTTGTTATCTCTGTCCCTGCAGGTTCACAGAGCTTTTCCCCTCGAACTTCTCAGGGCATTGTGTCCGTCATTTAGTCTTAGCTTTAAAAACAAAGCTGTGGATAAAGCATGGACTTTTGGCTTTTCACACGTCTCTGGTCTTGACCCCTTTTCTGTTGGGAAAAAAACGCTGCTGACTCCCTTTTGCCGGGAGGAGAGCAGACGGGAGTTCCCGGAGAGGACGGCCGGCTAGTTAGCTAGCTAGTCTCCTTTTTTTAGCGGTAATTTGACAAGAGCAAAAGAAAATGACGATTGGCATTAGTTGTTATGGTGACAACACATGTAAAGTGTTGTCGCAGCTCCAGAGACGGATGACTGGCTAGTTAGCTATCTTGTCTTTCTCCGGAGCAGCTGGGAGTGATGTGGAGGGACCATTAAGTCTGCTGTTTGGCTTATTTTCTGTAACCAGTGTAGCATTAACAACTAGACAACTAGTCCAACTAGTTAGCTAGCTTGGCTTTAACACGTCTCTGGTATAGACCCCTTTACTGGTGGGACCGTATTAGCCGACTCCTATGCCGCTGACAGACTATTCGGCTCATTTTCTGTAACAAGTGTAGCATGAAAGCACGGTGGAATAAGCAAGGTAGCTAGCTAACTAGCCAGTCGCTAAATGAGTCAAAATGTAACATTGTAATGCTTTCATCCACACACTGTTGTTACAGTGTAGGAAAGCACGTTGCTATCACCAGTTAAGAGAACTTTGTTCGGATCATTTTTCTGTAACCACCGTAGCACAAAAACATGGCGGAATTAGCAAGTTAGCAAGGTAGCCAGCCGTCAGAAGGTAAACTGTCTAATTCCACCTTGCGTTCATGCTACACTAGCTACAGAACATGTTCCCAACAGCGGGTCGTCTCTTCAAGATAATTTAGTTGAGTCTGCTGACGGCTGAGGAGGTTTAGCAGAAGGCTAAGCTAAGCTAATAGCAACGTGTTCTCTCCGTCTCTGAAACACTCTGCCGATATTGTAGCTCGCTAGAGTTTATCTCAAATGTACCCAACAACACAGCATGATGACATGTTCATCTGTGTCACTTCAGCCCACTACTCTAAGGTGATTAGCGTTTAGCCTCCAGTCTTTTCTTTGTTTGGCCTCCAGCTAACACCGTGACGTAATCATGAGGCTGCAAAGGAGTAGACAGAAAAGTTCAGCCTTGACTGTTAAAGCACGACTGGACTGTTTCCAGATAAAGCTGCTCAGATGGAGCATCTGGCACACAAAACCACAGGTTTATTTACATTATGAGACAGGAAGAGATAGAAGTCTTTTGTTAATATCTCGTCATATATGTTACATCCTATGTTATATATTAATGTTATAATCTTGTGTGTGACTTTTCTGGCAATGTAACTGATTTTCTTTGTTATGTTAAGGAAGAATGCTGCTAAGTCTAATGCTGGCGGATTGCAACTTTTCCATAATAATGACGGGGTCCTTTTCAAACATGATGCAAACAGCTGGCAGAGCATTTGTAGATTACTGTGCTGGTTTGAAAGACGCTCAACTCATTCACAGTTACACATTCAAACTCAGCAGTCTACCAGCAAAGCTGCAACTTTTCCTTACATTTCCCACTATGGTTGAGGCATAAAAGGATAAGACCTCAGATACAATACAGGGCATAGGTCCAGGTTTAAGTGGAGGCCACAGAAATGAGAGGCTTTGTGAGGCTGAGCCTTCAGGAGCGATGGGACTTAAGCCCCATATTGCTCCTTTTTGACTGTAAGTCACAATCCTGAGCTCATGTTCTCGGTGGGATGAGATGAATCCGAGTCTCCTTTCCACTGCTGCTTTACAAAAAATGTAAACGATTCTCTTTCTTTCGTCATATCGCTCTTTTAGATTTGTTCTTCTTGCCTCTGCTCCAATTATAAAAAATCTCTACAGACGTATGCAATCAGGCCTCTATGCAAACGTTTGTGTTTTTCATTCTGAAGCGTTTTCATGTTGCATTCATGTTCTTCAGAAAACAGCTGTGAGGCAACACACAGAACTTTAGCTGTAACAACAGAGAGCGGAGAAAGGCCTCGAGCCATGATGCGGAGCTGCAGCACTCTCTCACTGGGGGGGGGGGGGGACTCAGATGAAATATTCACCGCATTTCATCTTTCAGTGAGGAACTTCAGGTGCTACAAGTTGTGCTGTAAATGTAAGAGGAGGCTACGTAGTTATTTTATTGTATCTGTACATATTTCACAGTTTTTATTCTAAACTGATGTTGATGTGCATATTAAACATCCATTTCCATAGTTCTTTATCCTGTATCATGATCACCAGTAACGATGTTATTGTTGCTGGTGTGTGAAGTTCCTCCTGTTGTACTCGCGGCTGATGTCATCCTCATTAGGACGCATGCTCCCACACACACACACACACACACACACACACACACACACACACACACACACACACACACACACACACACACACACACAGAGAGAGAGCTCTAATAGAATAATGAAAAACTACTCTGGGTTGTATTTTTAGAGGCTCATCCAGGCACAATGGCGTTAGGCTTTATTCCCCACCTTCCATTCATATGCCCTTAAACCAGAACTGGATGAAGACGTCTTTTCTTTTATGCAGCGGAAACAAACGTTAGAAATAATAACAACACGACCGTATGCTCATTGTTCGCCCTGTTTGCATTCTCCTGCATCTCCGTCTTTTGAAGTCATTGTGCTTCCTCCTCCTTAATTTCCTGCTTTTGTCTGTTTGCGTTCACTACAGCCCACACACACACACACACACACACACACACACACACACACACACACCTCCCATCAGCCCCTGGGGCTCCACATGAAGCAGCACACTGTTGCTCTGCAGCCAGCCAGCCAGCGGCCTCACAAGTCTATTCTGGGCTGCCGATGACCCGCCGGACCTCGCTCCGTGGTTTTTCACCGATGTGGGTTCGATATGCAGCGTGGGCCGCGTAGGAGTCTTAGGAGTTTTAATACTCTCTCTCTCTCTCTCTCTCTGGCTCACTCCAGCTCGCCCCGCACGCCCAATTTAGCTCCCCAGGTCCGTCTTTTACTGCCTTCTCTCTGCGTAACTGCTCCCCTTTTTATTGCTGTGTATTGTTTTTTCTTCCAGTCTTGCTTACATTCAGTCTTGCTGTGTCACTTCACTTTATCTTTTTCTCTTGTATTTCATACACTACCTTCTGCTTTTGTTTTGATTGATGGTGTCCTCTTTGTCCTCTGTGCACCTCCCTCTGCAGCTCTCTTTTTCGTTTTCGATATGCAGATCTTGATTCCTTCTCACAGCTGCATGGTGGGGCACCGTTGCCTCACGGCGAGATGTGGCGTGGGTTCGATTCCCGGGCTAGACGGGCCTTCTGTGTGGAGTTTGCATGTTCTCCCTGTGTCCGTGTGGGTTCTCTTTGGGTTCTTAGGTGATTGATTACTCTAAATTGCCCCGTAGGTGGGAATGATTGTCTGTGATAGTCTGGCGACCCTTTCCAGGGTGGGTTAACGTTAACGTTGATGGACGGATTCCTTCTAACGTTCTTTCACAAGTTGTCTTTGTTTCTATTATTTCTCGACAGAACCAGACAAAAACAAACCTCAAAAAGCCCCATGGGAGTGTTTAGTTTATGGGTCTACTCGGCCTACTAAGGGACTCTGCTTACGAGGGCGCGGCCACCCACGAAAAAAAGCCAGTCATGGCCTGAAGCCACGCTGGAGGGAGATGCAGGTTGAAGGCAGAACAGATTAAATGAGCCAGGAGTCATCGGAGGCCCGAGGGCGCCACATTTTTGCCCCAATTAATTGTGTTAGTCAGAGCGTGAAAGTCCAACGTCCTCCTCGCCGGCAGCAGTAAGCAGAGAGGACAGGACGGTGTTTGTGTCCCTCTTCCTGAGGTGTCTCAGCAGCTGCACACAGCTGGTGACTTTTAGCTAGTTTAAGGGAGTTCATTTTTATTTATTTTTTAAACTAACTTTAACGGTCTTGGTAAGTTGATTACATTTCCGCCAATTATGGGTGTTTTGGAAGCTGGCGCTGGAGTGTTGTGTGATGTGAAACGGGGCCCTGAGGGGCTTCGGGTTATTACGAATGTAATTGTGTGGAACTAAACAACGGAGCGTCGGCCAGCGGCTCGACCCGACGCCCGATGTGTGGCGGAGGCTCAGCGTGTGCACGAGGGACCTGATCACCGTTCAGGTGATCAGGTTGTAAAGCGGGGACAGACAGACAGAAGACGTAGCCGCTGTGTTTAAGCTCAGGTGAATAGGACGAAGTTTAACAGCTGATTGGTCTCTTGTGAAGCTCAGATCATAACGTGGTTTTGACCGTCTCCGCCTTGAGTCCCAGGTCTTTTTTGAGGGTCTGTTTTGCCATAAAAAGTAAAAACCATTTTGACCACAGACTGTATATAAGAAGTGGACATAGTCGTGACGTCACCCATTGGTTTGTTGATGTTTTCAAGCCTCGAGTTTTGTCCGTCGCCATCTTGGTTTTTTATGCAGCCAGTGAACAGGAAGTGACCATATCTGGACTGAGGAGGAGTGACGTAGAGACGCCGTATACGTCTCTGGTAGAGACCTGTCAATCACCGTGTAGCCCCGCCCTAAAGCATCCCCTGCTTTATGGTCTGTTTGACTCTAAATGGACCATAATGTACTAAATGAACATCATGCTGTATTGAAGAAGACTTGAAACTAGAGATTGAGACCATAAACTCATGTTTACAATGTTTACTGAGGTAATAAATCAAGAGAGAAGTAGAGTCATTTTCTATAGACTTCTATAGAACCAGAGGAGTCGCCCCCTGGTGGACACTAGAGAGAATGCAGCTTGAAGACATGAAGCTTTGACTTCACTTTTCATAAACTGGAGGTTGCCGCCTGGTTTTGACGTGTTGTGAAATATCAGACAATTAATGAGAGAATATTCCAAATTTAATACGTACCAATGAATTTGATGCATTATTTTTTTCATCAAAGAAAATGTTTTAATACAGTTAGAAAACAAAACTCTCTCATTGGCTCCCCGACAGGTCACACGTCCACATTTTAGCAAATTCCACAATATCTTGTGTTTTATAGCCGACTCTTTTTCTTTATCTTCAAATTCCACAATTCAACCTGAGTTTTTTTCCGCATCGCAGGAATCAAAGGGCCCTTCGTCCTGTTTGTATACGTGAGGATGCTAAATGCAGATCAGCCCCCAGACATGTAGCACAGAGGCTAATGTAGCTTGAGCATTCGGCCAAAGGCTGTTTCTGTGCTCCAGGCTTACACACACACACACACACACACACACACACACACACACACACATACATACATCCATACACATGCTGTGCACATAGCACGCACACACACACACACACTCTAAACACATAGGCACAAGCCTTCTGCTTCGATCACAGTCACTTATAAGACGCACTAATAAACAGTCGGCCACAGTTACACTCTCACATGTTCACGCTGCTCTGAAATGGAAAAGCTCTCAGCTCAACTCCAAATGTTTACCGAGTGTTCAGCCGGACTCGTTTTTCCACAACAACCCTGTCAGTTGGTGACCAAATAGACGCGCTGCAGCCACACACTGTATATGAGAAGAGGAAGTAGTCATGGTGACGTCACTCAGTGGTTTGTGGACTGATGTTTTGAAGCCGTCGCCATCTTGGATTATGGCCGTCGCCATGTTGTTTTTTTCGCGACCAGTAAACAGGAAGTGACCGTTGTTGCATTGTGTAGTACTGTGAGCGGCAACAATATTAACTTTAGCGTGTCGCATCATAAACGTTTGTTTGAGAGATGATTCTCTGCAGTAATCCCAAATCCAATGCAAGGATCCCATTTCCTGTTTAGGGAACCAGTGAGACGTTAACTTCCTGTTGGACTACAACACATCATCTCTGCAGAACTCACCGGTGGATTCTTTTGACCTCCAGCATTTCACAATCGCTGACAATGTTCTTCACAGAGACGTAAACAGTGAAATCTTTATCTAAAGGTGGAGTATATGGAGAAAACTCCGGTAGAAATAATAGTCGGGTCCATATAAGTGAACCCGTCTCAAACTATTTGGCTCGGCTTCGGGAGAGTTCACTTAAAAACAGGATTTGAAAATGAATGTTTTGCTCACCGTTGACACCAATTAGTTCGCAGAACGTTCAGCGAGCAGAAAGAGGAATTGTTTATTTGACTGTGTGTGTGTGGGGGGGGGGGGTCTCCTGAGTTCACAGCTTCTCTCCTGAGATTCACAGGGTTTGGAGGCGAACACTGAGCGTCCTGCTGCTGCACAGAGACGCCAAACATACGGATGATTTAAGAGCTTTTCCTCCCTCTTGTAGTTTCAGGATCGCTTTACAGACGCAGACAGCAGCGATGTGTATCTGCGTTTTTTGTACGTGGCTATAGGTGTGTGTGTGTGTGTGTGTGTGTGTGCACAGTCAGGTCTTGGTGTTGTATATTCTTCCTCCTGCAGTGTTGAAATGTTTTGACAGAGAGATTGGACGCAGCATACACAGCTCAGTGGAAGAAATGTCAGCGTGTGACAGTCTACTGTAGCTGTGTGTGTGTGTGTGTGTGTGTGTGTGTGTGTGTGTGTGTGTGTGTGTGTGTGTGTGTGTGTGTGTGTGTGTGTGTGTGTGTGTGTGTGTGTGTGTGTGTGTGTGTGTGTGTGTGTGTGTGTGTGTGTGTGACTGGCTGGATCTGCAAATATGTATATGTAAGCAGCCAGTGTGTCTCTGCCGCATGCACACACACTCTGAAGAGTTCTGTTTGTGCATCCGACCGTTAACCCTCTGAACACCATCACAGTTTTGAGGCCTTTTTTGTGCACGTTCCTCTCTGTGTTCCTGATGTTCTCTGTAACACAAGGTTCTGCTCCTCTATGAACCATCACGACTAGAAGTACAGAGAACTACAACATGTCTTTAGTGCAGAACAACAGTTAGAATGACATCAATTATAAAAACAAAAAAAGGAAAACACAAGTTAAATTTCTGTGATAATTAACAAAACAATGGAATCTATACATCTAATATTTGAAGAAGTGTCCATAAGAGTTACTAATGTACGAAACATTACTACACATATTGAGAAATTCACATGTTTCAGCCTCTCCCCTCCTCTCTCCTCATCTCCTCTCCTCTCCTCTCATCTCCTCTCCTCTCTCCTCATCTCCTCTCTTCTCCTCTCCTCTCCTCTCCTCTCCTCTCCTCTTCCTGTAGTTCAGTCCTAGTGTCTCCTCTCCTCTCCTCTCCTCTCTCCTCTCCTCTCTCCTCTCCTCTTCTCCTCTTCTCCTCTCTCCTCTCCTCTCCTCTCCTCCTCTCCTCCTCTCCTCCTCTCCTCCTCTCCTCTCCTCTCCTCTCCTCTCCTCTCCTCTTCTCCTCTTCTCCTCTCTCCTCTCCTCTCCTCCTCTCCTCTCCTCTCCTCTCCTCTCCTCTCCTCTCCTCTCCTCCCTCTCCTCTCCTCTCCTCTTCCTGTAGTTCCTAGTGTCTTCTCTCTCCTCTCCTCTCCTCTCCTCTCCTCCTCTCCTCTCCTCTCCTCTCCTCTTCTCCTCTTCTCCTCTCTCCTCTCCTCTCCTCCTCTCCTCTCCTCTCCTCTTCTCCTCTTCTCCTCTCTCCTCTCCTCTCCTCTCCTCTCCTCCTCTCCTCCTCTCCTCTCCTCTTCTCCTCTTCTCCTCTCTCCTCTCCTCTCCTCTCCTCCTCTCCTCTCCTCTCCTCTCCTCTCCTCCCTCTCCTCTCCTCTCCTCTTCCTGTAGTTCAGTCCTAGTGTCTCTCCTCTTCTCCTCTTCTCCTCTTCTCCTCTTCTCCTCTCTCCTCTCCTCTCCTCCTCTCCTCTCCTCTCCTCTCCTCTCCTCTCCTCTCCTCTTCCTGTAGTTCCTAGTGTCTCCTCTCTTCTTGTCACATGACTGTTGGTCTCAGATGAATCCATCATGACGTCATAGTTTCTCTGAGGAGTTCACACTTTAATGTTTTTACACAATCTGTTTAAAGTGAACTCTTTATTAGAGGCGATATTTTAGAATAAAGTGTTTTTGAGGTAATACGACTGTTTTAAGCTTCGTATCGGCTGAAGAAAGTCCTGCGATAGTGAGTGTTTCTCCAGCTTGTGGCTGAGATCATCTCTGTAGTTTAGGTGATTGTTTTGGGGCTTCAGAGGATTAAACATGGCGTTCTCCTTCTCCTCTCTCCGTGTTCGTGATGATGAGAGTTTGTTCGTCAGGCCGACTCTCTCCTGTAGTCGACGCCGTCCTGTTTGTTCTCGTATTGGATGCCGTTGTTTCTCTCTCGGTCCTGTTCGTGCTCTCTTCAGCTGCTTTCTTTTCTTAACTTGAGTGACCTCCATGAGGAGAGAGAACCTTTGAAGTGTGGATGGATGCAGAGATGGAGGTGAATGATGAGGAGCGCCGGATGTGTTCATTCCAAGCTGGTCGGAGGGTTGAGACGGTGGCAGAGATTTGCCCGGCGCACCAGCTGCTCGGGTTGCAAAGAAACAGCAATGAGGGCGTCAGAAGGCCACAGGGCAGCCAGCTGGAGAGGTTAGAGAGCAGAGCGACGAGAGAGGACCAGGCTGTCGGGTAATCTGCACCAGCTCCACATATACAGGTGGGCTCAGACACGGAGCTCCTCCTGGGAGGACTTGAGCTAACGTGAGAGCAGACAGGAGAGACACGGCTGGAGGAAATGAAAAGACGCCGTGTGTGTGTGTGTGTGTGTGTGTGTGTGTACACATGTCTCCATCAACAACTGGGACGCCTGCAGGATTATTGCAGGTGTGCAACCTTTGAAGGGAAACAGAGCAAAACATGCATTGTAAGTCAGCAGTTTTTTCTAGGAACTGACACGGCTTTATTCTTTCCTATAGACCTTTATTTTGCAGAAATATGTTTGGTTTCTCCACCAAATACATGTTTATATCAGGCCACTGAATACTGGGCCCCTTGTATTCTACCGGCTCAACAGAACACACATCTGGAAAGTCAACTTGTTGAGGTTACATTTGTCCTCTTTGTTGGATAATGGCCTTACATAACTCTCACTCTAAACTGTGTGCACACTTACGTACATCATCATTGTTTACAACCTGTCAAAGGGTCTTTAACACAGCCGACACACTACATGACACAAGTGTGTGTATTCTTTCTTTGCTCTTCTCCCTCGGTCCACTTTCTAATATAGTATATGCTCTTCATCATGAGCAGTATCAAAGACATTCCTCTAAAGACATTTGAAAAAACGCGTAAAACCGCAACCAGAGGCGTGTCAGGTCCTATATAGTGATATACTGTGTGTGTGTGTGTGTGTGTGTGTGTGTGTGTGTGTGTGTGTGTGTGTGTGTGTGTCTGGACAGGAGCCAGACAGGGATCCCAGCCAAAGAAGGAAGCGTTTCATACAGAGCACGTCTTAAAGGCAGCTCGTCTGCCCACAGAGAGCTTCAGAGGTTAATGAAATCCCTTTAAGTGGACATCGAGCCGGTTAAGAGACAATCAGGAGAGCGAGAGACGGAACAAAAAGAAAGGCTTCTAGTATCTGTTATTTTTGAGATGTTTAATGTTTTCTTTCCTAATCTTTGGCTGAATTCAAGACGTACAGATAAGTTATGTTATTGATAGAAGAGTTTTATTCTGTCTCTACCAGGCAGCAACCTCTGGTTCTGAAGAGTGAAGTCGATGCTTCATGTGTTAAAGCTGCATTCTCTCTAGTGACCACCAGGGGGCGACTCCTCTGGTTGTATAGAAGTCTATGAGAAAATGACTCTACTTCTCTCTTGATTTATTACCTCAGTAAACATTGTAAACATGAGTTTATGGTCTCAATCTCTAGTTTCAAGTCTTCTTCAACACAGCATGGTGTTCATTTAGTACATTATGGTCCATTTAGAGTCAAACAGACCATAAAGCAGGGGATGCTTTAGGGGCGGGGCTACACAGTGATTGACAGGTCTCTACCAGAGACGTATACAGCGTCTCTACGTCACTCCTCCTCAGTCCAGATATGGTCACTTCCTGTTCACTGGTTGCAAGAAACTAAGATGTTGACCGCCGTAATCCAAGATGGCGACGAACTCGAGGCTTCAAAACATCAGTCCACAAACCAATGGGTGACGTCAACATGTGTGCACATGTGTGGAAGGTCTCGAGTGTGGGGGGGCTCTCTGCAGTGTTACAGATGGCTGTCTGATGGATTAGTATCAGTGGCATTAGCAGTGATTTGTGATGGCTGGATTCACAGATCTTCCTCCTCAGCTGATCCCATTACAACACAGAGGCTTTACGTCATGTGTGTGTGTGTGTGTGTTTCTGTCATACTTACATAACATGTGAGTAGGTAGAACGTTTCCCTCCTTCATTCATTGCCATGGTTACTAATTAGCTTATAGCGCATGCTAACGAGCTGTCCTTTTCAGACGCTCTCGCTGTGGAAAGCGTTGCCTTTTCTTTTCTCTGCTGTGGGTTTAATCCCCAGAGGTCCAGCAGAGAGACGCTCCGTTTGAAGGTTATTTTTACGTTTGACCTTGAGGGGGAAATAAAGAACTGACCTCTTTGAGATTCAGATGTAATAGAAGGCTCGCTGCAGCACTGCCCTCCTTTCTGCTCCTCTCTCTCTCTCCGCTTCACTCACGGATCAGTGGAGACACAATCAGACGGAACCAATACATGAACTGTGCGAGGAGGTCGGCTCTGTGCCAAGACCTCAGCTGAAGGTCTGGACCCTGCTTCTGACGGGTGATGTCGACAGCTCTTTAATACTCTTTCCTAAAGATTCATAGTTTTCTGGTGGGTAATGTGTTTCTGCGTAGAATGGTAGTTCTTAGTTTGGGCTACATCTTTTGTTTACGTCGGTTTTAGAGCACCCAAAACGCTAGAGACGCCGTGAGTTTAAAAGTAGTGTGGACGAGCAGAAACAGAGACCTTTGAAAACGATGGCGTAGACGCTAACGTTCGCTACTTGATTGGTTCTTAACAGCCACGACATGTCCTTCGCTGATTCGTCACGCCGCCAGAAGACAACAAACTACCATGACCTGATCTTGTTGTCTGTACTAGCAGCTGTTGTGGAGTTAAATTCTGCATTTCATAATTCTACTACTGCCGACATGCAGAGGAAGCAGCTGTTATTGGAGCGATTAGCGAGCGGCGTGTCCAGCGGTGTTATCAGACCTACGGAGCGGACGTTTTGAAGCCACGGTTAGCAGCTTTGAGGAGGACGATGGACACATTAATACTTATTAAGTCCACAAAGAAACTGTCAACGAACAAAAGCAAAAAATGCTCTCCAGTAGGACAGAGACTTCAGCCACCGGCAGAACAGACAACAACGAAACGGAGGGAACAAGTGAGAGACGTGTGATGACCACATTTATTGACCCATAATCTAGTCAATGAATTGTAAGTGTTCATCTCAAAGTCATTTGATGGGTATGAGAGAGAGAGCAAAACCTGTAGTAGCCTTGTGAGTCCAACAAACAGAACTTGTTTTTTTAAGTATGAAGCGCGACCTTTCATTTTTAAAGAGTTCTATAATACTCAACCTCATTTAACCCCGTTTCAAAGTGGAAACGCATTAGTGTGGATGGAGCCTTAGTCTGCGATGTTCTGTAACACAAACCCAGTCCTCATTACATGTCAGGACACATGACGAGCTAGTTCTCCCGTCAAAACCTGAACCAGGCAACCGGACGCGACACCCAAACCGGCCTGACAGCTGAGCTCGATCCTCACATTAACCTACATCTCTATTCTGATCCAGTCGCTCATTGAGGTGTAGAGTTGCTGCGTGGGAGGAACCCGCCAGGATATAGGCTATTGGTTTACAGGAGGATGTAACTTGGCCCAACACTGACATGTCAGTTCAAAGGCTGCCTTTAAACACACATGTTCTGGTTTTAGCAAGAGACACACACACCGTGTGTCCACGGTCCACGGTCACAGTGATGTCTAACAAAAGTAACTTACTCCTCATGTTAAGTTCCTGCAAAAGTCCAACAACACGTTTTTATTTCTGCTCGTTACATGAATTTGGTCTTTTCAAAATAAACTTCCATCTTCACAGGAAACAACTTAGTTAGGTTTAATAAAGATGGTGAAATACTGAGTTAGGTTTAATAAAGATGATGAAATACTGAGTTAGGTTTAATAAAGATGATGATATACTTAGTTAGGTTTATTAAAGATGATGAAATACTGAGTTAGGTTTAATAAAGATGGTGAAATACTGAGTTAGGTTTAATAAAGATGATGAAATACTGAGTTAGGTTTAATAAAGATGATGAAATACTGAGTTAGGTTTAATAAAGATGATGAAATACTGAGTTAGGTTTAATAAAGATGATGAAATACTGAGTTAGGTTTAATAAAGATGATGAAATACTGAGTTAGGTTTAATAAAGATGATGAAATACTGAGTTAGGTTTAATAAAGATGGTGAAATACTGAGTTAGGTTTAATAAAGATGATGAAATACTGAGTTAGGTTTAATAAAGATGATGAAATACTGAGTTAGGTTTAATAAAGATGGTGAAATACTGAGTTAGGTTTAATAAAGATGATGAAATACTGAGTTAGGTTTAATAAAGATGATGAAATACTTAGTTAGGTTTAATAAAGATGATGAAATACTGAGTTAGGTTTAATAAAGATGGTGAAATACTGAGTTAGGTTTAATAAAGATGGTGAAATACTGAGTTAGGTTTAATAAAGATGATGAAATACTGAGTTAGGTTTAATAAAGATGATGAAATACTGAGTTAGGTTTAATAAAGATGATGAAATACTGAGTTAGGTTTAATAAAGATGATGAAATACTGAGTTAGGTTTAATAAAGATGATGAAATACTGAGTTAGGTTTAATAAAGATGGTGAAATACTGAGTTAGGTTTAATAAAGATGATGATATACTTAGTTAGGTTTAATAAAGATGATGAAATACTGAGTTAGGTTTAATAAAGATGGTGAAATACTGAGTTAGGTTTAATAAAGATGATGATATACTTAGTTAGGTTTAATAAAGATGGTGAAATACTGAGTTAGGTTTAATAAAGATGGTGAAATACTGAGTTAGGTTTAATAAAGATGATGAAATACTGAGTTAGGTTTAATAAAGATGATGAAATACTGAGTTAGGTTTAATAAAGATGATGAAATACTGAGTTAGGTTTAATAAAGATGATGAAATACTGAGTTAGGTTTAATAAAGATGATGAAATACTGAGTTAGGTTTAATAAAGATGATGAAATACTGAGTTAGGTTTAATAAAGATGGTGAAATACTGAGTTAGGTTTAATAAAGATGATGAAATACTGAGTTAGGTTTAATAAAGATGGTGAAGTACTGAGTTAGGTTTAATAAAGATGGTGAAATACTGAGTTAGGTTTAATAAAGATGATGAAATACTAAGTTAGGTTTAATAAAGATGATGAAATACTAAGTTAGGTTTAATAAAGATGATGATATACTTAGTTAGGTTTATTAAAGATGATGAAATACTGAGTTAGGTTTAATAAAGATGGTGAAATACTGAGTTAGGTTTAATAAAGATGATGAAATACTGAGTTAGGTTTAATAAAGATGGTGAAATACTGAGTTAGGTTTAATAAAGATGGTGAAATACTGAGTTAGGTTTAATAAAGATGATGAAATACTGAGTTAGGTTTAATAAAGATGATGAAATACTGAGTTAGGTTTAATAAAGATGATGAAATACTGAGTTAGGTTTAATAAAGATGATGAAATACTGAGTTAGGTTTAATAAAGATGGTGAAATACTGAGTTAGGTTTAATAAAGATGATGAAATACTGAGTTAGGTTTAATAAAGATGGTGAAATACTGAGTTAGGTTTAATAAAGATGATGAAATACTGAGTTAGGTTTAATAAAGATGATGAAATACCGAGTTAGGTTTAATAAAGATGATGAAATACCGAGTTAGGTTTAATAAAGATGATGAAATACTGAGTTAGGTTTAATAAAGATGATGAAATACCGAGTTAGGTTTAATAAAGATGGTGAAATACCGAGTTAGGTTTAATAAAGATGATGAAATACCGAGTTAGGTTTAATAAAGATGATGAAAATTGTCTGAAAGCTTATTTTCAGTTGATGTTAGAGTGTCTGACGTTTTGTTGGTGACCAGTCAGAGTTAATCGTACAGTGTTTTCATAATTGATGAAGACTCTTTGAAGTTGTTTGTTGTTGTTGCAGCAGTTCAGATTCCATATCTCAGTCATTTATGAACATAAAACAATTTGACAGATGTTTTCTTTTTCTGAAAGAAATGTGTGAACAAATATAAGATGTTTAATGTTTAGTTTTCAATGTAAATAATGTTAATTTGACCACAGAACAAAGTGTCCCAACAGACATTAAAGTGCTTCTCACTTTGGGTTTGGCTCTAACACACTTGATGAATTGTCAGCAGACACTTTCGGTTTCTGTTCAGAGATCCAATTTATTTCCATTACTGTTCAAGTAGCCTCAGAGTGATGGAAGCGTCCACGACGTCCTGGGGAGGCAGAGTCTTTAGGGACATAAACTCCTCGTATATTTAACAAAATGACCCTAAAACTTTAAACCAGTTCTCACCAACGCATCGTCGTGTGACTGGTGAAGTCACCGTTACCCTGTTAACACTGCGATCTTAAGACTGGTCCAGACTCCATTAAAGAAACAAGTCTGAAAACTTTATTTACAACCGCTCTGATTGACAGACGTTCATGTTTTGAAAGTATTCAGTACTTTTACTGAAGTAGTGCTGGAGGTACTTGTACTTCAGTATTTCCATTTTACGTTTACATCAAAGTCGTAGTTTTCTTGTTACTCTGCAGATTTTACATTTAATTTAATGTAAACAAATATTGTGATATGGATCCATAGAGAGCAGGAACTAGTAGACAGAGACAGTCGGGGTACAGTAACGCTGTGTGGGTGTTGTGGGAGTGGAGCACAGTATGTGCTCTGCTTGTATAGTGAACACTTGTGAAACTGTGCTGTGTATTTACAGTGACACTCGGCAGCTTATTTCTTGCACCCACGCAGCCAAACAAAAACACCTACATGCATCCCCCCCCATCCCCCCCCCCCCCCCCCACACCTGTCTGCGCTGCCTTGTTTCACCTCTCTTTCCTGTTGTGAGTCATTTGCCCAGTTAGCACGCACACACACACACACACACACACACACACACACGCACACACACACATAGGTGACGAATTTCCAATAAAGCTCAGAGCAGTCTGACATTTGGTCTACGTCCCCTGGGGGGCCTTCTGCGCATCTATTCCACCCCAGCAGAGAGGCCCGTCACTGGGCCCTCCTCGCTCCCACAGGTAGCCTCCCTGGAGCTCACCTGTTATCTCTCTGCCTCCTGTGCCTGAAGCTTTCCCCTCACTGCCCAGGGTGCTGCCTCTGTTGAATCACACACACACACACACACACACACACTCACACACACACACACACACACACACACACACACACACACGCCAGTCTGGCCAGGCAGTGAAATAGGACAGGAGGCTGGGCTTTGAGACACCTCTCCTGAGTCTCAATGATGCCCTACTTTCTTCTAGCAGCCTACTTTTCTCCAGTAACGCACACAGACAGCTACCTTCACCCACAAACACTGAGCCACATCAACAGGCCGACCGTCAGCTGTTAACGTGACATTAACGACAGATTTTACAGTTTCTGACGGTCTTTGAACACATCACGTGTGGCGAACACTTCAGTCAGAAAAAACTAAGTTTATAATCGTGAGGAGAGGAGGAGAGAGGAGAGGAGACAGGAGGAGAGGAGGAGAGAGAGGAGAGGAGAGGAGGAGGAGGAGGGGGGGAGGGCAGGGGAGAGGAGAGGAGAGGAGAGGAGAGGAGAGGAGAGGAGAGGAGAGAGGAGAGGAGAGGGGAGAGGGGAGGGGAGAGGAGAGGAGAGGGGAGAGGAGAGGAGAGGGGAGAGGAGAGGAGAGGAGAGGAGAGGAGAGGAGAGGAGAGGGGAGAGGAGAGGGGAGGGGAGAGGAGAGCAGAGGAGAGGAGAGGAGAGGAGAGGAGAGAGCGGAGAGGAGAGGAGAGGAGAGGAGGAGGGGAGAGAGGAGAGGAGAAGAGAGAAGAGAGAAGAGAGAGGAGAGAGGAGAGGAGAGAGAGAGGAGACAGGAGGAGAGGAGAAGAGAGAGGAGAAGAGAGAAGACAGGAGGAGAGGAGAGAGGAGAGAGGAGAGAGGAGAGAGGAGAGGGGAGAGGGGAGAGGAGAGGAGAGAAGAGAGGAGAGGAGAGAGAAGAGGAGAGGATGAGATGAGAAGAGAGAGGAGAGGAGAGGAGAGAAGACAGGAGGAGAGGAGAGAGAAGGGGAGAGGAGAGGAGAGGATGTAAACATGTGAATAGTTTAATATTTATAACAGGTGGAGTTTTTTTCTCCAACATTGGAACCCTTTAATGATGGATGTCATCATAACTGTTATTCTGCACTAAGACGTGTTCTAGTTCTCTCTACTTCTAGTCACAGAGAGAAAAGCTGTGACAGCAGCGAAACAAACCTCCCGACTCTGCTTTAAGGTTCACAGGGTTAAATATGCACGCGACAGTATTCCAGGTTTACTTCTCATGGATAGACACGTCGAGATGACATGTTGTTATCTCCGACCAGACACGAACACGGAGCGGCCCAAAGCGGATTGAGAGGCTCTAGTTAGCCGCATCGACGGCCTCTCTCTCCGTCACAGTCGCTCATACATCACTACAGTCGATGCCGGACACTGATGAGAGCAGCCGGGTTTCACAGTCAATAAATCAGGGCAGTGTAAAAACAGTGTGTGATAAGCTCGGCCTGCAGTCAGCCAATACTCTTCTCCGGGTCGGAGATAAACAATCTGACAGAGACATCTTTGATTTGAAGGAGAGACGAGCAACAACTCTCTCTCTCTCTCTCCTGAATCCACGCTGAGCGATGGAAGTGATGGATGTTTGTCTTCTGAGACAAAGAGGTTTACAACACGTGATTTCTAACTCGCACTTCAAAAGCTGCACAGCACTAAAAGATAAAGTGCCTTCTGAAGTACGAATTACACTTTAACCAGATGCCCCCCCCCCCCCCGATGAGACAGATTAGCGCTAAATGCTAACCGCCGCCGCAAAAATGTGTTTTTGCCGCTAATGGGCAAACGTAGCGGCGCTCTAATGCAACCCTGCAGCTGCTGTTAATGAAACCCTTTTAACCGCAGTGACATGTCACTCTGTGTGCTGCTCACCCCCCCCCACCCCCCCACCCCGGTCCCCATGACAACAGGCAACATCAAAGAAGTGAGAGTAAGAGGCAGCTTTGGTGTTGAAATGGAGGACGGATGAGGAGGGGTTGTTTTAACGAGGCACATCGAAAATGAAAAAAAGGACTTATCTGAGACGTATAGACAAGACACACACACACACACGCACACACACACACACACACACACACGCACACACACACACACACACACACACAGGCTCTCATGTGTGCACCTGCAGTAGTTTTAATGCATCTGTTTTTAGTTGATCGATCGATAGGAAACAATTCATTCATTCAAAGTCCACGAGCTTCAGGATGTGGAGTCTGTGGAGTCACACGGGAGGAACCGTGAAACCAGAGCTTTCATTCATCTCCTTTTGGGGGAAAAGCTCAGGAGCTCAAGACTTCAGTCAAGTCCATCACTCTGGAGCGCTGCACTCACTCACATCTGGCAGGAGCTCGTCGACGGAGACCTGAACTAAAAATAAATCTTTAGCTGTTGACTTTTATGTTATCGTGTTACAGTCACATGCAGCGCATACAAAAAGTCATTTTATCCTCAAAAATATTATTTTGTAAAGTCACAGTGAATCAAACAAAGAATATAATCAGTTGACTCATGAGTGCAAACGGACGTTTGTATCGTACGGACGAACATGTGCACTTCAGTAACGTGTGTTATTAACTGTAAACTCATATCTCACATTCATGGACTACTTTAGTGCATTTGTACAAACCCGGTAAAGAAACAAGGTTTAATATTCTGTAAACTATTTGATTTGGCTGCAAAATATTTAGTAAAATGAAGATTTTTAAGACCTCCTGTTTCTAAAGCATTTAAAAGACGATTTGGTGTTTTGATCAGTGAACTATTTGTGACGGTCACGTGGTGCGACACCAAGCCCAGCGACCACCTGCGGAGCCTTCGTGTCTATGGAAAGCCAACAGTGCCGTTAAACGCATCTATTTTCACACGTTTCATGTTTAAAACGTCGCTTTGTGAATTGCACAGAATTCTCTGCGGCGCTTTTAACTTAACTCGTTGAAAATAGAGGCGTTTAATGACACTTTCAGGGGTTTTTTTGCACGACTCGTGCCGGCTTCACGACGGCGAGTACAAACTAAGCTTTACAAACACACACTGAGACCTCGACGAGTAGCTCTGACGTCCTGAAATGAGCCTCACTATTCTCTCCTCCCTTTTTTCTATCAGTCTATCTCCCCTCCCTCCGTCTCGTTTGATGTCTTCCTATGGCGGGGTCAGCCTCGAGTCCCTCAGCAGAGGCTCCGCCTCCCTTTCGTTACTCACTAGTCTCTTCTCTCTCTTCCTCTTCCTTTAATGTTTTCTTTGAACGCTGTGTGAGATCTGATCCGGGACCAGCCGGCCGGTGACCTCGCCCTTATGACCAGCGGGCTCGCCGCAGCGTGAGCGGTGACCCCCTGATCGTTGACTTTTCTTTCTTCTCTCGGCTCCGGCGTTATCTCTGCACACAGACTCGCTGCCTTTCATCTCCGAGCATCGGTCCCAGTACGGGGTCAAGCACAGGTGGACGTGGACTGGGACACGTGTGATGAACAAAAAGCATCAGATATGAAGGATCAAAGAGAAACACACAACAGAACTATACACATTCATAATACTATGTTTAGATTCAAGCCCATCAAAATGAACATATTACAGAGTCAATTTAATTCTCATTTATCAGCTTTTATTTATTTCTTTACATGATAATAACAATAGATAATTGTTTCGCTGACATTGTATTTTATCATCCAACAGCTGTTTGGATATTTCAGTCTTGAACAAAGTGATGCAACTCGCTCTGTCATAATCAAGTATCCCGTATATATTGTTGGTGACTCGTCCCTGTGTGTCCTCTCTCCGTACACTGCTGGCTGTAGTGTCACCCTCTGCTAGCTGTGCAGCTTGTAGTGAGTTCTTCTCCCAGGTGAGAGACGCGTCGTGTTTTCTACCTCCACTCTATTTTGTTAGCCAACAAAAGGCATCAATCTGGGCGTTTGGAACATTTCTCCAGAGGTTCACGTTTCAAAGTTCTCATTAGCGGTTTAATTGAACCACATATCAAGGTTATTGCGCCTCCTCCACCTCTCTCCTCCTCTTCCTCCGACTCACACAGACGTATGAGTTCTTGTTTCAATTACCGACACCTATACCTGCTCTTATCCATCCGCTCGTATCGGCCCTCCGAGGCTTCAAAGTAATCCAGCAGTCGTAGAGATATGTTTATTATCAGAGGTGTGTACATAACCACGTTCACGCATTCAAATAAAAATCACCATACGCACCTAGACATGCACACAGGCTGATGCAAAGAAAAGTGTTGATGGAACTAGTGTTTTCTGTGAATTAGGCAGTATGCAGGCAGACGGTAAGCTTTGGGGACTCGTCCTATCTCAGATGTAATTCATATTTAAATGTTGTTCTGCTCCTTCTCTTCTGGTAATTGTGTTTGCACTTCCTGGTTGCTCTTGGAAGTGGATTCACTGAAGCGTTCTGTTGATAGCAGCCTGGTAATCGCTAATTACAGAAGCACGCACACACACACACACACACACATATTGAGCGGTGCTTGTAACGGGGTCCCTGGCTATTATTCACTGACATCCCGGTAAGCGAGCCGTGCTCACGCTGTTTAATGGAACTCTTCTGGAAAACAACATCACATGTAGGTTTTTCTGAAAAGATGTTTGGAAGCTAGGATTTGGGTTTTCTACTCACCGCCGTGAGTTGCTGGAGTACAAAAAAAGCTAAGTTTGAGCAGTGGGGTGGGGAAGTGATAACCAGTTGTTTACGTATTTTAACCCTCTGAGACCCGATCCTGTCCGACATTACTGTCTTTAAGAGTCTGTAAGTCTTTAAAGAGTGAAGAGACTAGTATCATATGAAACCATTGGTATCTTTCATTTAAATTTTGTTTCATGATTTACTATCTATAAAAAGATATTCCTCATCGCCAGTGTTTTGGTTCATTTTGTAAGAAAGAGGAAAAAAAATAACCATACATCAAAATATGGTTTACATTGTGTACTGCCTTGTCATTTGCATGTGCCTTCATCATTTCAAGTGTAAATTGGTAAGTGTTCCTTCTCAGGTAAACTCAGCCGTAGTTTGCGCTGTTACCGCTGTTAGCACTGTTACCGCTGTTAGCACTGTTAGCGCTGTTAGCGCTGTTAGCACTGTTGCCGCTGTTAGCACTGTTACCGCTGTTAGCACTGTTACCGCTGTTACCGCTGTTAGCACTGTTACCGCTGTTAGCACCGTTAGCTGGCAGCCGCTGGATCAGCCGTCGCTCTTGTGAGGCAATAGAAATGTTTCCAATCTCGTATTTAAAACCTTTAAATGAGCTACTCTGACTCCAGACCTTACAAAATGCAGTTTTTTTGTGTTACTATTTTTTGGGGGAAACACCATCCAAAGTAATTTCAGTGCGTGTGCACACGGTTGTACAGCGTGCTGACCTGGTCAACGCAGCTGTAGCTAGCTCGGCTTCTTACATTCCTGCTAATAACTTACTTGGAGAGTTGAGTCTATGACATTGACAATGTTGTGTGAAGAACATCAAAAGACTAACTTATCAGAGTTAACTTGAATGCAGTTTTGGACTTGTGCTGAGCTGTTCATGATACGAACCATTCGTTACTCTCGTAGTCAATGGGTTGTCTGAATGTTTCTTTGGTGAGATATCAATTTAATTAAATTCTATCCCGTTGGCTTTTTGTCCAGGGAAGCAGTGCGATGCTAACTTCCTGTTGGACTTCATAAATGCATCATCCCTGCAGCGCTCTATCTTGTTTGTGTGAGAGAGAGAGAGTGTGAGGAAAGGAGGGGTTGAGCGAATCAATGCACTGCATGCTGCACTAGAATTAATTATGATTTCACCCACAAAAACAATAAAGTATACATAGCTGTGAAAAGTCAATGTTTGAATGGAACTCTGCAAAGTTAGTCCAATTCATAACGGAGAGCAAACTGGATGTGTGTTGTAGAGTAGTGTGATTCCCCGTGCGATTGGTGTGAAGCGAGTGATGGTAATGACCTTTCCTCTGTGTGCAGTGCTGTGTGTGAGTAATGCCTTCACTTTATCAACGTATCAGTGTGTTATTTCTCCCATTCCCCTATCATCACTTGACAAATGGAAATGAGGAAATCTCCGTCTCTCAGTGCTCACTAGAAGGAAAAGAAAACTGGATTTTGCCGGAGTCTTGCAGGCTTTTATGTGTGCGAATAAAAACAAACAAAGTAGCATGTATGTGTTTGATTGATTAGTTTAATTTACAAGGACAATCTAGCTACAATAACCAAATAGTAACAAATTAATTCCATTTATTCCATGTCTCAAAGATTTGTTGCAATAATCATTTCACTGTCAGACACAGATGGTTATTCATGGTATTCTCTATAAAAGCTAATTCAGCAGCAAACACTAACAGCAGACCTGAGCAAGGTAAAGCAGCTTCATTGTGCAGCATCAGCATTAAGCTGGTTCATAAATAGAAATGCAGATTTTGCAATTGCACAGTTGTTACCTCCCCTTTATGTCCCACATATGAAGTTGAATATGAGAGACTGGAATTAGAGCTGAAATGCAGCCTCAGCACTTTTGTAATGTTGTCATGTTCACACAGTAAAAGCAGAAGTACGTCTTTAATATTACAGCAATAGAACTTAAATCGTCTCCCTTGTTCAGTACTGGAGATCCGTCTTCGTCTCATGACCACTTTTTGAAGGTCGCTGTCTAGTCTCTGAATCCAAGGACTTCTTGCGTCGTAAGTCTTGAGAGACAAAAAGTTCTCAGGGTTTTATATCGAGACCAACTGCAAGATATCACTGAACTGCCTGTGTGTCGTCTGATTCATTTGTTACAATCATTACTGTGATTGCTCGGAGAAGACAGAAGGAAAATTCCCACACATAAAATTCACCTCTCCGATGCCTTTTGATTAATACTCATTGTACACTTATAAATACACACGTGTTATATGACAATCAACGGAGGTGAAAGAAGAGGAATGTCCATCTGTTTTATGGGAATGTTTTTATGGGAATGTGTATCTTCAGATCAGTTTGAGGAGTAACTCTGGTTTAAATGTTTTATTATTATTTTATAGTAAGTGTGTCATGCAGTGTGGGACTCAGACTGGTCTGGTCTTGATCTTTAGGCTACTTGGTCTCAACCCCTCAAAGTCTTGGTCTTATCTCAGTCTCGATACACTCTGGTCTTGGTCTTGACTTGATCTCAAAGTCTTGGTCTTATCTCAGTCTCGATACACTCTGGTCTTGGTCTTGACTTGATCTCAAAGTCTTGGTCTTATCTCAGTCTCGTTACACTCTGGTCTTGGTCTTGACTTGATCTCAAAGTCTTGGTCTTATCTCAGTCTCGATACACTCTGGTCTTGGTCTTGACTTGATCTCAAAGTCTTGGTCTTATCTCAGTCTCGTTACACTCTGGTCTTGGTCTTGACTTGATCTCAAAGTCTTGGTCTTATCTCAGTCTCGATACACTCTGGTCTTGGTCTTGACTTGATCTCAAAGTCTTGGTCTTATCTCAGTCTCGTTACACTCTGGTCTTGGTCTTGACTTGATCTCAAAGTCTTGGTCTTATCTCAGTCTCGATACACTCTGGTCTTGGTCTTGACTTGATCTCAAAGTCTTGGTCTTGTGTCAGTCTCGTTAAACTCTGGTCTTGGTCTTGACTTGGTCTCAGCTCAGGTGGTCCTAACGAGAACACTGCCGTCTCCTGCTGTGGATAATAGAGGTGTTTAACTGAAGCGTTACACGGAGGAGACATTTTTCTGTGAATTCATAGGTCAAGTTTTTAACATTTTGACTTGGCACAGCGCCCATCTTTCACATTTAAAGAGCAGCTTTCCACACAGAGGCTGTACACTGTGAATACATCATGGTACCCATTGTGTGAAAACCACGTTCATGAGATTTACTGTTTATGTCTTCAGCCTTGGCTTCTGAATGGGTTGTTTGATTGGTGGGAGGCCAGCTGACGTGTGCAGTCATTTGTTTTTTGTACCAAACCATTTAAAAGAGCCTCAAATATTCCTGTTTCCTACAGCCGTCAACGGGGGGGAACATCGTCCGATACCGATGCTCGGTCGATAAATCAATGCATCCCTAAAAATAGGGCATTAATCGAGCCCCACATATCAGGATCACTATCAGAGTTCATAGCCCAATCCCAATCTCCTCCCTCACGGAGAACTAAACCCTCACGGACTCTGCAGGAACCGTGAGTGTTTCGTTCTCGCCTACTGTCAACTCCTCGAGTGTTTGAGTCTCTCTCTCAGAGACATTTTGAGGCCTTTATGAACACTTTCCGCAAATCCGCATTTCTGCAGACTTTGCCCAAGGGGATTACCCACAATTCATTGCAATGTGACGTTAAACACGGGGTTACCAGTGGAACAGAAACATTAAGGATTAAAGATGGAAGATAAAAACACGTGAAATCAGAGGTTATATCACCCAGTATAAGGATAAAGAGGTTTTTACTGTCATTGTAGTGATACAACGAAATTCCCTGAGGGTTCAGGGTTTAAAGCCTTAGGGGGGACACTGGGATCAGGCCTAAATGTCTGTGTTGAGTTGTCTTAAGGGAGAGTTGAGGTTATAATAGCTCCAGACTATCTGATTTAATGAAGACGTATTAAACCAAACACATCCGAACCCTCTTCATATTAGCATTGACGCCATCTGGCTCTGGGTTGGTTATCTCGTGCTCTTGCTTCCTCCTCTTCCTTCCTTTTCCTCTTTATCCGTCTACCTGTCTACCTCCTTCTTCTTTCTTGCTTGCTTTTCTCGCGGTGACATTTGTGTGGGGGGTCGATTACGGCCGGTCGTCCCCGTCCCCGAAGAGCCCGCGTATCATCGGAGTTACTTCCATCGGAGTGACTGGCCATGAAATGTCAGATGAGACGACAGATGGATGGACGGTTGAGGGTTAAAGGCCCGGAGAGACAATCTTTCACTCTGCTGAACCCAAAAGAGCTTCATTGGCCCGTGACAGCTTGCCCAATGAAAATGGAAGTCCGCTACTTACGGATGTTTGTTTTTTATGAGGCATCATCATTTATGGCCAATGGTTACAATTGTATTTGTCATAGTGGAGCTCAGCTGTGAATGTGACTGGAGAAATATGCTGAGATGACTTTTCTCTGTCTATGTTCTCAATAAAGTTACTTGATCAACATGTTCCATTCTTTATTATGCTCTACTGCCTCCTCCACTGGTTTCAGTCCAACAGAATCACTTAGGGTGAAGAGAACTGAGAGAGATTGCAGATCATTCTTATGGGATTTGGTGTGTTGCTGAAAAATCCAACCTCTCAATCCTTCATGAAAGTGGTTTATGATCCACAAAGTAAAAACAACAACAATTATATTTGTGACTCAGTGGTTCATCTCAAGCTTCTTGTGCAGATGTTGTTGTTTTTTTTAGCATAGAATAAAAAAAAAGACTGTAATAGTCTATATTTTACAAAAGCGTGTATTTATATCATTCGCCATCATCACATAAATCTGTGTCCGTCAGCCCTCCGGCCGTCTCTGACGACGAGTCCATTCATCACACATAACGTCCACGAGAGCACTCAGTCCCACTCAACTCAATAACCCCCCCATCCATCCATGCTTCCTAGGCTTTATTAATGTGACCCGCAGAGACCCGGCCCTCCTTCAATGGCATGTGACAACCCTGACCGAGGGCTGACCTGCCCATCTCACCTTAGTGCTAGTACATTTTCTACCACGGTGTTGTCCGGTCTGGGAGTTGTCCGTGTCTTTTTGTCTTAAAACTTTAACACTTTTCACAGTGTGTTTTCACTCCATCAAAGTTAATTGTAACATTTTGGTCTGATCTAAAAATGTCTTATTCAGCGTTTTGTTGTACTTAGCTCCTCCCTCTTGTGTCATGTCAGCTTGCAAAAAAACAAGATGGCGACAGACAAAAATTGCCGAACTCGAGGCTTCAAAACTGCAGTCCAACAAACCAACGTCCACTTCTTGAGTTCATCAGTGACGGTCAGATTAGAGTGTTTTTATAGTATATATGTATATACTTCTCCACACAGTTCTTGTTCTCTTCAAGAAAGCTTATGAAGGAATTTTACATTGCAATTTTATACATCTACTAGCAGTTGATAGTTGCTGCACACTTGATTTGGTGAAGTTCAGTTGCCAAAGCAGTTTGCACTCCTTCACGTGCACCTTTGTATGCAAAGCTTAATTAACCTACAGCTCAAAGTATTTGCTTTGGAGTGCATTTCAATTTAATGCAAAACTGCAATGCAAATGGTATCGAAAAAACAATCTGTGCATCTCTAATAATATTCAGCAAACTCATAGTTGTGTTTGTAAAACATCTCGACCTCCAGTCTACTTTACTTCATCCAAACTTCTCTCTTTCTCAGACATCCACCTCCGTCCACACCTTCAGTGAAGACTGGCAGAGTTAGAAATGTACCTTTTCTTATCTCACACACACACACACACACACACTCTCACTCCACCTATTACATGCAGCTTTTCTTGTTTCTTTAATGTGTGCAAGCCCAGTTGTATCTGCTATCATCAGACACGGGCCAGCTTGACTAAATGGGAAGCGGCAAATTGACTGTAGAGTCAGTTAGAGAGAGACTGGCCTCCATCCTCCATCTGATAGGATCCCATTAAAGACGACGCTCACAGATGAATAATGATTAGCTCTTCATTCCTCCTAATGGAAGATGAAATGCTGTTGTTGCCTAATTTGGGTAGAAGCCCGTTAAAGTACTCTGTGAGTACACACTTCACTGTGTGTGGGCAGAGCTCTGCTGTCCTGATGAGAAAAAACACTTAAATGCTTCATATTGGGCAGAAATCTGTGACTAATGAGGACGAGGGTTCCAAATGGGCTTTTTGTTTTCTGTGTTTGTGACCATTCTGCTTTTTTTTTACTATCTTTATCCAACCGACTGTGACAGAAATGCTTCATTAGATCATGAAAACGAATATCGTGAGCACAAGTTTCTAAGTAGAATGTTGTTCATAATTCATCATTGGAACTGTTTGCCAAGTCCTCAATTAACAACCAGCGCTAATATCTGTGATCCGTCAAAGAGGAAGTATTTCATGACAGAAACATGTTCTCTGGATATCTGCAAGACAATTCTAAAGGATACAATTCTAAAGATACAGATGTTTCCTCTTCTCTGTATTTAAAGCGAGTCACTGATCGGATCAGTACAAAGAAACCGGAGCAAATAGAAGTAATAGGAGACGTCCGAATCACAATGTCTTTATATCTGCTTAGAGTTAGTGTAATATCTAATTTATTTTGTCGTGAAAACATCTTCAAACTGGATTTATTCAAGTTCATTACCAAAACTACATTTTACAGATGACACGTGAACACATCATGATAACGTTATAATGTACCTTCAGCCAGTACTCGTGTTCACTGAGCAGAGCCTGAAGGCATCATAATGTACCTGAAGTGACCCTCCGTTGGTTAGCCGTTAGCGGTGCTGCTAACGTTACTAGCTCTCCTCCTGTTGGTTTAAACACTGGTTGGTTGTTTACAATGAAACATTATCAGAGACTAGAAACACAATAAAACTTTATTTACCCTGTGATGGTTAACGTTAAACTGTCATTAATTCAGCGTGTGGTGGTCGAAGCACAGAGCTTGTTGTTCATGTCGGAACTATTTTCTTTCAACCTTACTTCCATGTGGCAGAGTAGAGTCCCGTTATATTAGAGAGAAGGCAGACGTCTCTACGGATCATATCTCCAACACACAATAATCTAGACTGATAAATAAAGCCACAGGTTAGAGGAATACGTGTTTTTGAACTGTCCCTTTAAGATATTTATCGGTTCTTCTAAGTGTTTAATGTCAATGCTACGTTTCTGTGCATCACGCCACAGAGGAACAGCTGCAGACATTTATGAATATTTCTGTTTTTAATAATTACAGCAACATGTTCAGTCTGGTGTGTGTGTGTGTGTGTGTGTGTGTGTGTGTGTGTGTGTGTGTGTGTGTGTGTGTGTGTGTGTGTGTGTGTGTGTGTGTGTGTGTGTGTGTGCATGGCAGCATTAACATGTGGACTGATTAGTTGTGTACTCTGCCAAGTCTACAGGGAGCTTTAATATACATGACAGATGCATCATGGGACCAGAGCCAAATGCTGTTTCATTGGTGTGTTGTTGAAAGTGATCTGTCATGCAATAAGGAAGATCGGAGGAAAAGAGGAATGTTTAGATAGAAATGATACGGTACATGTTCCTGTTTGTTAACATGCAGTCGGTTAGTTATCAGGTTCAGCTGGCTCAAAGGAAGGGAGTCTAATCTAATATTCCTGTAATAAATCCACCTTCATGGAGGTTTTAATGTTCATTTAGATTGTTGAAACAGTCTGTGGTGCCGTTGGGCTGTTTCTAATATTTTGTCCACCCTGTTTAAATCAACGCGGCCACGCTGAACATTAGGAACACGTCTCATTATGAGCTCATAGAGGTGAACAGAAGCTGAAGCCTCCTGAACGACCGTAAAGCTGAATCAGCGTCTCTGAAGCAGTTTCAACTCAAGCTGAACATCACAGCCGTCCTGAGGGAACCGTGTTCAGAATGAATTCAACACGCTGCCGGCGGTGGAATAGGGATTCACATATTACTAAAACACTCACTTTTAAAAATGTATTTCAGTAAAAGTATCTACGTTTTATCAGCTTAATAAACTAAAAGTATAAAAGAAACAGTAAAATATGTGTTAAAGTAGTTTATATTATACTATTGGGTTATTATTACTGATGCATTAGTGAGGAGCATATTAATGTTGTAGAAAGACATAAGACTCATGAGTCCTTCAGGATTATTGTGATCAAATAAAATAAATAATTTCATTCATTTTACCTTCTCAAATATCATTTTACCTTCTCAAATATATGATGTAATTGTAATTAGTGATTGACAGTATGACCCGTACCAGACCAGCTTTATGAACAGATGTGTTTATCAACTATAACATCAAACGTTCTTTTGCCGACCAGAAATAATTACAGTCAAGGAACGGAGATTGATTTTTATATGGTATGAAACAGTGTTTAATAATATAACTTTATTGAGCTGTAGCCTCCAGACAAAGTTAACACCGTTAGAAGTTATGAACGGCATCTGGTTTATTTTATTTATTCAATTTTATTTTATATTATTTAATTTTTACACATATATATGTATATATATTTATGTCTATGTACATTTATGTATTTAGATTTATTAATGTAAACAAACATCTTTCCACAATAAGTCGTTACATAATTAGACGCTTTTTGTTTCAGGCTCATTTTAACGGGACTTGGTCAGTTCTAAATTCAGCAGAACTTCTTGTTCAGCTGGAAAAACCAGAACAAATTACTCATGAATACGAAATGAAGACTATTAGAAATATACGTTGCTTTTCCCACTGACGTCGAGCTCTTTGAGCTTTTGAATTTCTCCTCCTTCGTCTTTTCCACCGTTGATTCCCGCACACTGGGGGGGGGGGGGGGGGGGGGGGGGTAATATAGTTATTGTAATTGTGTTGTCTGTCTTTGAAGTCAAGACGAGATTGCTTTTGACTTGCAAATATTTCAGATTGAATTGGGCTAAATGAGGTTTGGTTCTCCTCTTTCTCGTCTGTAGAAGGTTAATAGTATCTGCTCTCCGTCAATGACGAGGTGGACTCTACTGTGTCATTCAGCTTCAGGGGCAGCCGCTCTCTCTCTCTCTCTTTCTCTCTTTCTCTCTCTCTCTCTTTCTCTCTTTCTCTCTTTCTCTCTCGGGGTGAGAGAGAGTCAGCAGGTCGGTTTATTCTGGTGGAGATGGAAACGTGCAGCATGGAGAAGCCTCAAAAAGAAGGATGAAAGTGTACAAGAGTAATCAACGTGTGTGTGTGTGTGTGTGTGTGTGTGTGTGTGTGTGTGTGTGTGTGTGTGTGTCGAAGGTTGAGCTACCAGCGAGCAACGTCATTAAAAGCATCGTCAGACGTGACGCTAAGTGTTTTCTCTCTCCCTCCCCTCTCACAGGTACGGAGACATGGTCCCTAAGACGATTGCGGGGAAGATCTTCGGCTCCATCTGCTCTCTGAGCGGGGTGCTGGTGATCGCCCTGCCCGTCCCCGTCATCGTGTCCAACTTCAGCCGCATCTACCACCAGAACCAGAGAGCAGACAAGCGGCGGGCGCAGAAAGTACAGGTGAGCACACGTTTTCTTTACTTCCATTCAGCCGGGCCTCGAGAGGGTTGGCCCTCCAGACACCCGGACTGTGACGTCTGGACTCTGCAGGGTTCACGTCTTCCCCGAGTCGAATGACGACAACGCACACTGACTTACATTCACACGAGCAGCAGGTGTGTGATGCATAGTCAGTACACGTTCCCGTCTCCGCTGACATGCATCCCTAAACCCCGACCTTCCTGTGTTCTCTTTGCTCTGCATATAAACAGATCCGTTTTGGAGGATTATTTCCTCTCTCGCTAGAGTCAGACAGTACTGATACTTAATCATTGTCAAGGTTAGCCTAGCGCAGCTCAGGTCTGGGATTTGAAAGGGATCAAGAGGTCTACATTGACTGCATGTTGTAATTTCCATACATACAATATATATATGTAAATTTACATTATAACATTAAACGTCAGATACATTTCCGGTTTACATATTCAAGGATAATATAAGGATCTTTAGCTCTACTTTATAATATAGGTTCATAACCAGTGTCTTGATGGTTAATAAAACATCAGCTAATGCTTTTTAGATCAACTATAACGGGAATAATAATCAGCACGGACTAATCTCAGAGACACGTCTTTTCTGTCGTATTCTACAGTATTGTTGTTTGTTTGTTTTTTGTTATTGAATAAGAAGCATTTTTCAAAAGGTTTGCAGTGTTTTATGTATCGTGATTATATTGTATCGTGACTTAAGTATCGTGACTTAAGTATTGTGACTTAAGTATCGTGACCTAAGTATCGTGATTATATTGTATCGTGACTTAAGTATCGTGACTTAAGTATCGTGACTTAAGTACCGTGACTTAAGTACCGTGACTTAAGTATCGTGATTATATTGTATCGTGACTTAAGTATTGTGACTTAAGTATCGTGACTTAAGTATCGTGATTATATTGTATCGTGACTTAAGTATCGTGACTTAAGTATCGTGACTTAAGTATCGTGATTATATTGTATCATGACTTAAGTATCATGACTTAAGTATCGTGACTTAAGTATCGTGACCTAAGTATTGTGACTTAAGTATCGTGACCTAAGTATTGGGATTATATTGTATCGTGGCCTAAGTATTGTGACTTAAGTATCGTGACTTCAGTATCTTGATAATATCGCATCAAGGCCTAAGTACCATGATAATATCGTATCGTGATAATATCGCATCAAGGCCTAAGTACCATGATAATATCGTATCGTGATAATATCGCATCAAGGCCTAAGTACCATGATAATATCGTATCGTGATAATATCGTATCGTGACAACATCGTATCGTGACAACATCGTATCGTGACAACATCGTATCGTGATAATATCGTATTGTGACAACATCGTATCGTGACAACATCGTATCGTGACAACATCGTATCGTGACAACATCGTATCGTGATAATATCGTATTGTGACAACATCGTATCGTGACAACATCGTATCGTGATAATATCGTATCGTGATAACATTGCATTGTGACTTAAGTATCGTGATAATATCGCACCGTGACAACATCGTATCAACATCGTATCGTGACATCGTATTGTGACATCGTATCGTGATAACATCGCATTGTGACTTAAGTATCGTGATTATATTGTATCGTGACTTCAGTATCGTGATGATATTGTATCGTGACTTCAGTATCGTGGTAACATCGTATCATGGGGCCTGTGTTGATTCCCATCACCACTAAAAAATGCTAAAATATCTCGTCAAAGAAGTGATTTTCTGTTATTTTCCATCTTCAAATGGTTTTCTCCATGGTTTGATTTAAGTGTAGAGATAAAAACACAAACAGACACACTTTTGTAAATGGATTATTTAAACCGGTGTTTAACCTGTGGGAGATTTAAAGATCCTATCTGTCTTTGGGTAAGTAGCTCAGACCGTTAGACCTTTTTAAAGAACCGTGTCCGTGAGCAGCGTCAGAACCGGGCTGGTAATCCTAGCCGGAGGGTTTGACAGCTCTGGTTCTCCTGAGATAGATCACAGTGTGTTTGTATGGAGCTGGCAGACACTGACACACATTCTCAGAGTCCATCCCTCTCTCGCATCACTTCCGTTCACACCTCCTCCTTGCAAGGCTTTTTTTTTTGTTCGTTTCTTCTCCGCCGACTTTCTCTCCTCCCGTCTCTCACCCTCTCTGTGATTACCGCCATGCATCTCGGCACACACGCTCTCCGGTTGTAGTTTAAATCAGCTTCAAGTCCTGCCGTTCGACCGCAGCCTGACCGCTGCCCAGTCTTAACTAACCGTGACCTCGTCTGCAAGACGCCGGCGTGACGTGACCAAGTGTTCGGGGACGCCAAAAGACACACCGAGGAGGAAATTATCTAGATTAAAAAACAGGGAAGCAGTGGGGGAGAGTAGAAAGGGGGAGAGCGTGGGTGGCGACGTGTGTCCTGATGCTGTGTTCTTTTCCTGAAATAGCGATCAACCCAGATGAGGTGCTGGCTGGGAGGACGGTGTGTCCGTCCGTCCGTCTGCATCGGTTTAAGTGCACAAATCCACTTCCTGTTTCAGTTTAGGCTGACCTTGGTCCTCTGTCACGCTCGTACGCCTATGTAATGTAATGTTTGAATTAGAGCGTTTTAGGAATGTGTGTGTACAGCATCTCATCCTCTTTAATTAGCCGGCAGGATTAAGTGTTGCTTAGCATCTAAGCTCGTGTGCTTAAGATCAAGCGTATTAGAGTATGTCTTGAGTTAAATAGTGTGCTTTAGTTGTAGATGGCTCCGCAAATGATTTGATTTCACGTCCCAAACTTTTGAGTCACGCCAGCAGCAAAGGCTCCATGTGTGTTTGTCCACCCACTTAAGTCCAGACGGAGATATTCTAGAGGTGCACCAATTGATCGGCTGCTGATTGAAACCGGTTGGTTGTCAGTCGAGTCGGCCGACGGGTCACATCTTCACATGTGTGCCCGCCGCCGCTGCTGCTGCTGCTGCTTGCATGATAGTTTTACGCAAGCTCACTAGCATGGCTGTAGACCTTTTGGTTTTACTGCGTTTTAAAACAACTGCTTCTGTGACGCGC
>JAVDOI010000397.1:55000-56481 GCA_032191485.1 Leptoclinus maculatus
GACATTAAAGCGTGATGGGAATGAATTTGATAAAATACATGATTAATGTAGTTGTTCCAGGTGTTGCTATGCTGTTAGCTCCGTTATTTAGCCAAGCAGGACCGGCTGCTAACCGCTAACGTTAGCTCTCCTCATTCCAATTCAAACTAATTTGGTTGTTCACAAAGCAGCATTATCAGATACTTTCTACAAGAACGCGTAATGCCGATCTCCTGATCGCATTACTGAACATCGGCCCAATGAAGACCCCGTTAAACACAAAGTTTACTTAATGTCGAACCCTGGTTCAACAGTCACCTACGGTATATATTCTGTTCTGTCACATCGTGGAGCGTTAGGCATCTAACTTCATGTTCACTCTTTGTTTCTGTCACAGTGACGTGTCCCAGCTGTATATCAATATTTATAATGTTGTACAACTACTGACACTGTTAGATTTGTTATGTTCTCCTTCGCTGATTGTTCAACTGCAGGACTTTAAGCATTATAAAGTCCTTTTTTTTCCCCGCTCGGGTAGCAACGTGTTTGTGAATGAACCATCGGATGAAATAGGAGCAGAAAATAGCCTCATGATGGTGTAAACAGGTGTTCTAAAACAAACCGGTCACCAAGAGTCAGTGCAGTTATAGAGTGTTTGATGAATCATACAGAGAACAGAATATAAATAAGTCATTTTCTGTTCACTTGAAAATATTCCGTTCTCATTTAAGCAAACCTGTTTTTATTGATAAATTCATTCTAAGTTTCTTCATGATTTTCATTTTTTTACCTTCAAATAACAGATCATTGTAAAACTACTCACGAATATTCCCCCACAAAGACGAATGCAGCTTTAACAGAGTTAGACAGTTATGAATCGTTCATCATAAATCCTGCATTCAGCTGTCAGCACGCAGAATCTATACAGTACATTGTTTGTTTCCATCATTGTTCCAGTCTGTGAACAATACTGCCTCGTCTTTTCCCGCCTTGACTGGAAATCGTTCTCCGGTTGTTGTCCTCAAAACTTGAAATGACTGTTGCGGTTCTTGAGCATTACATTGCTCGGGGCTGACAAGGCAGAAACAAAACAAAACGAGAACGGTGCACTCAGATGAGTGCAGATCTCCATCGAGGTGTATCTGCAATGAATTCAACCCCACAACTGGCCAATGTGCTGTAAACGCCGTGAAACACTTCATTCAAACCCCAAAACAAGCGGCAAAGTATGCAGGGAAATTGGCTCAATGTTACGGTATAATTTATATAATTTTAAATAATTTCATATAATCTTAATATAATACAATCTGTCTGCACAGCAGAGGCTAAGTGTCAGTGAGGTACTCAGCAGTGTGTGTAATAGTAGTTCATGTAGCTGTTAGCCAAACACGCATACAAAACAAATAAAGTGAGCAAACTAAAATCCGGAGTACACAACCAATGGTTTGTAAGGCGTCGTAAAACACACTCATTCAAACAGAAATAACAAGCGGCGATGTATG
>JAVDOI010000398.1:0-30000 GCA_032191485.1 Leptoclinus maculatus
CAGTGACGGGCCGTGCATTTTATACCTGGGCCTTCACTGCTGTCCTGCAGCTGAAATACCACCTTTGTCCAGAAAGCTGCAGCTCGTCTGACACACACACACACACACACACACACACACACACACACACACACACACACACACACACACACACACACACACACACACACACACACACACACACACACACACACACACACACACACACACACACACACACACACACACACACACACACACACACACACACACACACACACACACACACACACACACACACACACACACACACACACACACACACACACTAACAGCAGAAGTACAGACCCAACTTGTGACACACACTCTTAACGCACTGAGAATGTGCACTCAGCTAGGGTGCAATCTAGTGCTGGGCGGTATGACCAAACATTTGTATCACGGTATTTATTTTTTTCCTTGACTGTTTTTATATAGGTTTATAATGGCTTACTGTCAGAAGTACATAGAATATAAAAACATTTTAATGTCATCATGTATAAAGGCTTTGCTTACTAGAGGGTGTGCTCGTTTGTTCCTCTAATGTTTGATAGCAGTTTGTCTGAAGTATTGTCTCCCCGGTGAGACGTACCTTGGATCCAGTGTTTTAATCATTGCTCTGAGTCTTTCTCGACTGTCTGTAGCCGGACCATGTCCTTGCAGATGTGGACCGTTATTGCGTTCGTAATGTCGCTCCACCGCTTGCTTTTCTTGTCATATGCTGCCTCGAGCTAATGCCTCTTCAAGCGATGTGTGACCCTTTGGCTTCACTGTTTCACTTGCGCTAACGTTACTGGTTGACGACCTCGAATCCGACGGCACAGCTCCTCTCTTGGGCACAGACTCTATCGGTGCATCTCCGGTCTCTCTTTGTTCATCCTGCATCGCTCTCTTCTGTTCTTTAATGTAACGTTACTGTAGCGACGGAGCCTCTCCCGTCTGTTAACAGACTGTTGTGCTAGCGGGCTAGCTAGCGAGCTGTACCCAGCATGCCGTTCGGCGGTGTAATTTTATAAATGTACAATTATTAGTGTTACAAATTGTTTATGTGTCATAAACTGTTGTGTCGTGGTGTTTTGCCCTGTTAAAGAGCGTTAGTTGTGGGTTATTAATTGTTGTGTTATAAAGTTATAACCATGATTAGAGGTCCCTCTCAATACACTTAAGACAACTAGCTCCGACCGTAGCTCTCATAGTGGCGAATAATATATTTTGCTGCCTGTTGAAGAGTGACAGCAGTTGTTTCGACTATGCTCCGGTATGACGGTGTGAAAAATGTATATCATACGGGAAATTAAAACCGTTATACCGCCCAGCACTAGTGCAATGTGTCCTGGAGTTCTATCATCATACTCCCAGCAGTCAGCAACTGAATCCTAAATGTGTGTGTGACCTTTGGGCTACATGCTGATCCTGATACGGAACCTGCTTTTAGGATGTGAGTCTTCCACCGGTCCGTTGACAGTTTCTGGAGGATCTGCATAAGGTCCAGGTTAGATGCTGGCCGGTTGACACGGCGACCCGTCAACTTTGACGATCAAAAGATGAAGGTGAACTTGGCTGTCCCAGACATTTAAGCTCCTGTGTTCCCATTGAGCAACGATCCAAAGTTAGTGGAGAGAAAAGCTACAAAGAAATGCAATAAGGTTAGAATTCCAATGTTAACATAAAGAAAAAGTGTCAATTCCTGCACACACATTATTAGCTCTGCAGTTGAATTATTGAAGTAATGATGTTTTGGACACAAGGGCCTTTTTGAAGACAGACCCACCACAAATGACTCAGTGATGTACAGTCCTAATCTAAGAATTATCCACGATAGGCCGCCATTAGAAATGGCCCATCATCAGCCATGTCCTGAGGGACACAAGAGCCTACCTGCTGTCTCTGAAAACCACAGCAGGTCAACTGCTTCATTTATCCCCATTAAAGAATAAGCTATCAAATGCATTCAAATCATAATTAGAGAATTAGTGATCTCAACAAGGTTAATTAAGCAGCTGCTCCTAGAGAATAAATGTAATTCCTTGATTGAGGTTGTAATGGGAAAAATATATTTTGTATCATGAAATGTTTCAAAGATGAACAACTGAAAGAGAAGAGCACAGACACTGACAAAACGCAGCAGTCCTGCAAAGTAGTCAATCAATTTATGAGCCCGGTGTCTGGTTTTCTTTCAAACTGATCACACGCTCCCACACAAGAACGAGAGGTGAAGAGACACTGTCTCCTTTGTCTGTGTGATGAGTTTGAGACAGACCATAAAACCATAAACTAGTTCCTAGTTGAACGTACCTGGCATGAGTCCAGATAAGAACGACAGCTAGGATGTAAACATATCCACTCCCTGTCTATGATTTATCTCAAGGCGTGAACCTGTGTTTGCTTAAATGATGTGAAGTTCCTGTACGATGTTGAAGCTTCCAACACAGACACTGACTGAGTGGCTGTGTTGTATTTTTCCCTCTTGTAAGCGAATAAACAGAACAAGACAACTTTGAATCTTCTGAAGACTATATTATTGATTTGTGAACAAAACTCTCTTCTCCCGATTAACATAGAAATATTCTACCACAAGGTGTATACTGTATGTATTTCAGCATTGCCCGTAAATCACAGTATAATAGGATTTCTCTTACTTTTTCTACACCAACCTGCTCTGATAGTCTGTGTGTACTGACTGCAGTCGGCTTCATTGTGAACATCGACAAAAAAATCTTAACAGGTTCCTTCCAAGATCACAAATGTCTTGACATACAAGATGCTATTTCTACACTCTTGACATTTTAGCTTGCAGACCACAGAAGCTACCATATCCGAAATATGTCCTAAATATAGTGTAGACTTGCATATTCATTTTATTTTAGGTGTCTAAAATACATTTTGATGTTTCCCCCATCTACAGCAGTACATTACTTTTCTTACCTGCCGGTACTCCTGTCTGCTTCTCCAAACTGGAGGCGTGAAGTCCTGGATCATCTGGATCTCCTCCATGTGTTGAAGATGAGCAGCTGTGTCTCTATCCGTTTGTCTCAGTGGAAAGTTGTTCTCTCCCATAATGGTGCATCTCTATCCAAAGGTTGTTTGGTTATGGCTAAAGACAAAGAGATTGTGATGAATGCTGATGTCATGTCACCAGAACACTGAACATTCTGAACAGAATCTCTGCATCACCTCATGGAACCTTCCTACCTCACTGACATCACTGATCCTCCTGTCAATGTACACAACAACAATACAGACTTATTAAATCATCAACATGAATGACAGTACTCTTTGAAACATTAATAACCAGAGTGCAGAACAACAACAGCAGTGTTCTGCAGAATACAAGGCTGATGCTTGACTCAACTCAACCTTTTCAGAAATGTATTTTCTTAACCGTAGCCCTATTTTTAGGCCTCTGCTCAAAAATTGCATACCCATACTAAAAAGAGTGTATTTCTGCAACTACAAGTTCTATTTTAAAAATGTTGATGTTATAATAAAGGTAACACTTGTGAGATTTGTTCAGATGTATAAATATCAGTGTATATATTTTACTGGTTAAGAGTAAATGAAGATGGCACACAGCTCAAATGGAAAAGTTTCGGGATCGCCTGAAAAGAAATTGTTATTTATTGTTATTATTTCTTTGGAATGATGCAGCTGCAGGTCTAAAACCTCTCCCAAATCATAGCACAATATGTGAACAGTCTCTCTGCAAATTCTGACTTTGATAAAGTGAAGCAGAACAAAATTAGAGAGGTTTTAGTACAGAGAGGTCAGGCGAGGTCACCAAAATGGTCATTTTGGAACCAGCTGTTCCATTGTAATTTTATATACTATTTAACTATATATTTCACTTGTTTTATCACTAAGTGTTCAATCTATCCAAATACAGCAGTTTGGCTTCATTTTGAGAGCCTGAATCCTCTATGAGCCCTGTTTGTGTCTGTGATCCATGGAGTTTTCTCGTCTGACTCCAGTTCCTCTGTGTCTATGTAGATGTAAGTCAGCAGCCCATTGGGCGAATGAAGTGATTCAAACCTCTATCGACGCGTCAGAGCCTATAGAATTGAGCTGGGGAAACGTGGGAAAGATTGACAGCATCATTAGCCAGTCAGAATCAAAACCGCGCCGTCTCTCGTGAAGCGTAAAATCCGATATGCCGAAAGTAAAATCCCTAACCCCAGCTCGCCCGGACTCAAATTCAACCCCTGTCCTCACGGAAACAGAATTATGACAAACAGGTCATCCGTAGAATAGATATTTGCAACAATACCCGGAGATTTTATCCTTTGTCTCCACGAAAACAGCGAAAAGGTGAGGTGTGTTTCTGATTATTATCAATAAAGCGGTTCGTGGTTCTGGTGCTTGTTGGCTCATATGTCTGTAATGGTTTCATGGAGAGATATATTGAAGATATCTCCGTAATCTGTGTCGAATTCTCTTGCTTTCTGGTATCTCGGTTTTCCGTGTTAGCTTCTAGTTTTGTCTTGGTAGCTACGACCGGAGCGTGATGATAATGATAATTTGGTAATTCTTTTAGCTAGGGCCCGAGCAACCGACAACGTTGGGCCGGCGAGGCCCTATTGTAATTGTACCCGTCCGAGTTATATTTTTCTGGGAATGGAGCATTTTGGGGTACTTGCCATGCATGAAAACTCACCAATTTTGCACACCTGTCAGGTCTGCCGGAGAAACTCTTATGCCATAAATAGCATATTTGTGTGTAAAAAAATGTCTCTCTAGCGCCCCCTACAAGTCGGACCGGCGACGCCCCTCGGCCAGTATCTCCGATTGACTTGAAATTCAACACACATGTCCAAATCCGTTATCAAAAGCTATTTGATATCTCTTAGCGTTTACAAGATATGGACCAATAAACTTCTTAGGGGCGTGGCATAATATCAATACACATAACTTCTCAACGCGCAGGCCGGAGTCCCACCGGAGGATGCGAGGGCCCGTTCATCGCTGCTCGCAGCTTTAATTGGTTGTAAAAATGGCTTACATGATGTTGTAGCCCAGACGTTTTTCTTTAACTGGGTAAATAACATGTGTGTAACATCATTATATTAGTTCCTGGGGTTTGTTCAGTGGAAAAGAGGCTTACGAGACGACACAAAATATCGCCCTTAAATATCTCACAAAATAGGAATGTTGACATTTTCACCCACCAAAATAGGGTCTGAGGCGGGAAGCCGTTTTTAGCTTTCAATATCTTCAGATTCTCCCACAGAAACATGAAATTTGCTACAAACACTTGCTGTGTTTTGCTGCAGGAAATAGGAATCATAACAGGAGTAAGAGTGAACGAAAAAAAACACTGAGCTGAAAGATGCTGAAACGCCCAATAGAACTGAGGGTAACTGCATAGTAGTATGGGACGGTCCGTTGCCTCTTCTACTCAAGTCTGGGGTTGGTGATGGTGTAGAGGTAGTGCGTTGGAAAGAAAAGGCAGTCACTTTAACTGCCTCCTACTGCACGTGTATACTCACAATGCTGAGTTTGTTCATTTTTTCTCTTCCGACTGATGCCTTCCACTTAAACGTGTTGCACATGTTGCAATGGAATACTTTCGGCTTTTAAAGCCAAACACAGTTGCAGGGCAGCTGGTGGGGTATTAAGCATCAATCAAATGTTTGAGCAATCTGGAGAAGATTTGCAAGCAGCGCTCACGGGGCTGAGCGGCTGTGGTTGCAGTGTGGACCTGGGGTTCAGAGTCAGGAAATGCTGTTTCTAGACAGATGTATAGCCTGTTTGTATCACATCAGATCACAGAGGTCTGTCTAGCCAGAAAATGAAAACACAAAACACTTTGTGGCTCTTAAATTGACATAAATGAACATGTACAATTCGTCTACTATACAGAAATAGACCAAAACGTGTTTGTTGTTGGATAACACCAGTGACGGGCCGTGCATTTTATACCTGGGCCTTCACTGCTGTCCTGCAGCTGAAATACCACCTTTGTCCAGAAAGCTGCAGCTCGTCTGACACACACACACACACACACACACACACACACACACACACACACACACACACACACACACACACACACACACACACACACACACACACACACACACACACACACACACACACACACACACACACACACACACACACACACACACACACACACACACACACACACACACACACACACACACACACACACACACACACACACACACACACACACACACACACACACACACACACACACACACACACACACACACACACACACACACACACACACACACACACACACACACACACACACACACACACACACACGATATCAGGGGCCTGATGTGTATGGTTATGTGGTAATCATCTGATTTCTTTTTTTGGGACGATACTGTGCGTACTGCAAACACTGATGTGTGTTTTATCACAAAGCCAAGTCTGTCTAGCATTAGAATATTTGATTGTTAGCTGGTAACATAGGACTTCACAGGGTATTTAAAATGAAAACAAATAGTGAAAATCTCAAAACAAACTAGTTTTCTAGTTGTTAGATATTTTGCCCACTCCAGAAGTAAACAAAACACACTGATATTACTTACCTCACCTGTTTGTGTGTAGGTGTGTGTGTACTGTATATATGTGTGTGTGCGTGTATCAGCATCATTGGAATGCTGTCTCCTGACGAGTTGGGTCTGTTCCGGGAGTGAATTGGTGTCATGAATAAAAAGATTCAGCCAGGGCTGACCAAGCTCCTGTGGTCTTCTAAAGGAGCTGCTAACTTCTTCATCCAGGAATGTCTCCTGCATGTTAACAAGGTTGTAACACAAAGCTCACCCCTTTCTGATATGGACATGTGTACAGATGAAAAAGTGGGTGAATGGAGTTTGTTTTCAGCGAGTGGATTAAATCCCCTGAACAGCTGGAGAAATGTGTTTGGCAAATGTTCAGTGTGTACTTTTGAACAAGGACACAGTTTTCACAGATCTTACTTCGTCAGGCAATAAGTTCCAGAGAACAGGACAGAAGTGACTAAAAGCATCCTCAACAGATCTGGAACCTATTCCTGGTTCAGTAAGCGAATTGTACTGAGGAGTTGCTTATTTCTCCTTTTCATTACACTCCAGCTCAAGTGGATAGTCGATGGTCTGGATTGAACGTTGAATACTTTTTAATTGGATCATTTAGACTTTTAATCTCCCAAATATGTCATATCTCACACTTATTAAATTGTTTTTCTAAAGCCCCTTTTTCAGGTTCAGCAAATAGCGTGTATAAGCTTTCAGTCAGTTATAACTTTTGGGATATTATGGATTGAATGTTGGATGTTTTGTCATTTCATCAGTTTACACTTTAATCTGCAAAATGTGTCATAATCCAACCATATTTAAGGGTTTTGCCGTTAGTGCTTTTTGAGGATTACACATGTGGTGGTGAAGGCTGTCACATTAAACCTTCAGTAAGTAATAACTTTTTAGATATTCTGGATTGAACGTTGAATTATTTTGAATCAGATACGTTTGACCTTTGACCTTTAAAATGAGTCATATCTCAAAGTTATTTAAGTTTTTTTCTTATATGCATTTGATCTGTAATCATACGTATGAGCTAAAGAGGTCACAATGGAAAAGATACTATTCCTTGTAGTACCAGATGTGGACTCCTTCCATCTAATGTCAGGCAGCTGCCTGGAGAGGTCCAGAGAGTGTGAGAGTAGATGTAGTTCAGTTTAAGATCATTAGTTTAAGTAAGCGCACCAATGATCCAGCATGCACTGAGCTGTGTCATGAGTCCAGTGCAGGTTATCTGGTCCTGTTTTAAAATCAGTGCTTGGTAAAGCCGGAATATACTCACTCAGATCAGAGATATACGCGTTCAGATGTGTGAGACGCAGTCTCTCTTTCGGTGGAAGATTGGGGGAGAAGTTGACCTGAGGGATGAAAATTTTCACCCACGGAAACTTGTGTTTGGCCAATTTCAGAGATCTCTGCAGTTGTTTGATATCTGTCTCTTTGGTCTTTTGGACACGGTTGTTTAGGCCAAAGGCCATGATGATTTTTTCCACTGTAACCGTGGATCTAGCTTTGTCCAGTAGCACTTCCGCGTTTCTGAAGGTGGCCCCTGGGAAAGCATCAATCTGCAGATCTGGGTTGTTGTGTGGTTGGAGTCTGTTGGTGTTAGAGTCACCCATGATTAGCCATTTTTTGCCAACCGTGAGGCTCCAGTCCTGCAATTTTCTTGAGGTGGTGAGATGTTTCGTAGGTCGGTGTAGCATCGGTGTCTGTGGTGTGAAGACCGTAGCTGTTGGAGTCGAATCCAGTCGGTCTGCACCGCTGTTTGAAGACTGCCGGTCCTGATGGGAGTCAGTCTGATGGACCACACGCTGTCCGGATCCGGAGAGGGTGGCTCTCTGTCCTCCTCCCCCATGAGTGGATCCAGTTCCTGTTGTGAGAGTTCCATGATAGAGCTCGTTATGGAAGCCACACATCCATTGTGGTGTAGGGGGGCCGGAAGAAGAAGCAGGGGGGCCGGGGGGGGACTAGCTGGCCAACTGATAAACAGTCTTTTTGGTCTTTGTGGTTGTTGCTGGAGCTGTTGAGGAGTCGGTGTCTGGATCATCAGATCTGGGTCTATTGTGATCGTTTTCATTGTGTTGAAGCCATTGCTGACCTGTGTTGTGTGTGTGGTGGATCTTACGTTTCTTTCGTGGTATGTTGGACCGGCCCTCCGCCGGTCTCTGGCCGGTCCTGCGGTCAACGAAATGTGTCTTATAACCCGGTTCTCTGTCATTACAGTTACGGCGCAGAGAAGAGCAGTCTCTGTCGGGTCCGAGTCCGGTCCTCGTTACGGAGGCATACGTTCTGTGGCGGCCGTCTGCTGGATCCCTGCGGCAGCCGTCTGGTGGATACCTGCGGTTGTCTGGTGGATACCTGCGGTTGTCTGGTGGATACCTGCGGTTGTCTGGTGGATACCTGCGGTTGTCTGGTGGATACCTGCGGCGGCCTTCTGCTGGATCCCTGCGGCGGCCGTCTGATGGGTCGTCGGCGAGGGGACGCAGGTCTGGTGGGTGACCTCGGGCGTTGGTTCCGCTGTCGGCGGCCCCTCCCATAGTCGACAACCGTCCACTCCTCACCGCGGTCACGGCCGTGGTGGAACATGATGTGGCTAGGTTAGCCTCGTTAGCATATGGCTCAGAAAAAAAGTTCACTGAAGTTTTTTTACCTTTTATTTTCTGTCCAGGCGAACATGTACACCATATTTATATTTATAAGTAAATAAATCGCGATGTTTCGGTTCTAAGAAGAACCTTCCTCAGGCTACTTGTTCTTGTAAAATAACTGTACAGTTGAGGAACAGTGTCGGACGCTGTTATAGCATCGGACATGTTGTAGAAAAGGGGGGATGGGCTGTGGTGTAAAGTTCCTGTGGCCTGGCGCCCTTAGGCCGGGGCCATTTTGTTCCAAGGACCAATCAGCAGGCCATCTGACTGAGCAGGGTACCAAAGTGCATTATCTCAGACCTGATGTACCCACACTCTGTCCCAGGCCCCATTTTGTCCCAATAAACACTATAATCTTCACTGAAGTCACATTCTGTTGAACTGATTAATAGTGTTGCATTCACTGACTACCTACTGCGGCTTGATAAGTCCTGCTGCATGAGCTCTTGGAATACACACAACTCTTTACATATACATATGCATACACTTTAAACATTACACCGTGGCATCTTTGATGCCTACCTGACCGTTCAGTGAGATCTGATGAGTCATGTTCTGTGGATTATTTCACGTACACACAACTATTCACATATACATATGCATACACTTTACATATTACACCGTGGCATCTTTGATGCCTACCTGACCGTTCAGTGAGATCTGATGAGTCATGTTCTGTGGATTATTTCACGTACACACAACTATTCACATACACATATGCATACACTTTACATATTACACCGTGGCATCTTTGATGCCTACCTGACCGTTCAGTGAGATCTGATGAGTCATGTTATATGAACTGTTTCAAATGCACCCCCACATCCATGTGTCTGTACATACATCTTAGATCTGAAATTGCGTTGTCTTTTATTTATTTATGACTACCTACCTACTGCGGTCTGAGAAGTGATGCTTCTGATGGTTAGGACAGAGGAACCGGGCAGGCTGCATGAGAGGAGCAGAGCAACAGAGATATGAGGCAGGAGGCACGGGCTGGTTAGGAGTTAGGAGATTGTGATCACTTCGCTGGGAGCCAGCAAGGTGATCTGTGCACTGTCCATCACTACCTCACATTCTGAAGCACCTACCTCTCATTCAAGCCTTTAGGATGCCTAGTATCCAGTCTGGCAATCCAGATCCTTTCAGCCCTTTTCCTCTGGGAAATGTTCCACCTGGGGTTACACTCAATGACAGTAGTTAGGACCGATTTCCATCCATGCAGAAGGAAGTGTTTCACAAAGGGTGTCACCATCTTTTTCCTGTTCAGTATATTGTATTTATGTTGAGTGAATCGAATAGAAATGGTGTTGCCCGTTTCACCCACATACTGTAAATCACACTGTTTACATGAAGTCAGATATATACAATGTTTTGAATTTAGACTGCCACGGGTCATTGTCTGGAAGACCTCTTTTGTGTACCGATTAGTGAACCAGTTACGGTGTTGAAAGAATTGGCCCTGTCCTCTGGGTTTAGGATCCGAAAGGGGTTTAATCTTAGCTTTTACCAGGAGATCCTGTAAATTCCTGTTTTTCCTGAATGCAGCAATAATGCTGTGGTCCTGTAATGTTGAGGTTCCTGTAATGTGTTTGTGAAAGTTCCTCCTACTGTCTCTGATCAGTTCAACAGTGGACGGGGAATATGTAGTCACAAATGGAAGGTTACAAGTTACTGCTGTAGGTTTAGTTTGTTGAAATGACATTCTGCATTTTCTCAGAAAAGTCCTAGAGTACCCTCTGCTGGCCAAAGCTCGAAACAACACTCTGACTGCAAAATTAGAATCCTCCTGTTCAGTGCAAATCCTGTGAAACCTCAACAACTGTGACTTAATCAGGCCTGCATATCATTATTTTTCTGGTCTTTTTTTGTTTGGGTGTTTCCGAAATAATGTTTTTATGGCTTGTGTGCCTCCTTTGATGTCAATATTAGTATAGAGACTGTCTATGTCAATTGTGAACAAATTAAAGTTGTCAGGAATGTGCAGTTGTTTCACTATGTTGATAAAGTGGTACGTGTCCTTAATGTAACTTGGGTGTGTGGTCCAGAGAGGATTGAGGAAGAAGTCCAGGTACTCTGCAGTGTAATATGTTTCACTGCTGCAGTCAGACACAATGGGTCTACCTGGAGGGATTTCATGTGGTTTGCTCCACTTAGTGGGATCCTTGTGAATTTTAGGCAGCATGTAAAATAATCTGGCTCTGGGTTCCGAGCTGCCCATTAGATAATACTTTTGTTTTGCCTTTATAAACTTTTTCTCATAAAGAGTTTGGATAATTTTGTTCATAATTGGAATAGTCTCTGGATGAATAGGTTTGGCCAATTTAGTGTAATATTTGGGGTCGTTAAGTTGTCGATAACCCTCCCATACATACTGTTCTCTGTCCATGATGACCATAGCACTGCCCTTGTCAGCTGGCTTGATGATGATATGTTTGTTACTGTTCAGTTCTGTCAGTGCTCCAACCTCCTCAGTACTGAGGTTAGTCAGGTTCAGGTTAGTTAGATACAGTATTTGGTCATAGTAAAGAGGAAGTTTATTTATGTTGCATTCCTGCATCAACACAAAGTGTTTCACATGAACGAATCAAGATGTTTTTCTAAAGTCATACTGCATTTTAAAGCTCAGATTCAAACCTTCTAACAGAGTCTAAGAGTGTTTATGTTGCAGCTTGTGTTGGCTTTCAGCATTTGATTGGACGGTCACTTACCGACGATTGTTGGACTGGCAGAAGGGAAATGTTACAGTAACTCAATCTGATGCTGAAAGCCAAGACAAGCTGCCACATGCACACTCTTGGACTCTGTTAGAAGGTGTGAATCTGAGCTTTAAAATGCAGTATGACTTTAGAAAAACAGATGAGGCTAGCGAAGGACAGAGCAGACTTAACCCTCCTGTTGTGTTCGGGTCAAATCTGACCGATTTACAACTTTAATCAATCATAAATATTGTGTTTTACATCTGATTACCTCAAGGCCTCATGATATCCTCCACACTAGGCATTTGAACATATCAGATTGCTGATCACCACTTTCATTGAATTTGTAGTGGTTTAGTGAACTTTGTAACACCCATGGTGTTCCCGGTCAAAAGTGACCGCCATAGGAAATTGATGGGAAACACTAGATTATGTCCATTCATCAGATGGAAAACAGCCCCATACACACCCCCACACACACACACACACACACACCTGTGTAAACACCTGTTCACAGCCCCATATACACAGTTGTACACATTTCAAACTTCAAACTAAAAAACCAGGTGTTTGTTATGGGAACCCATCTCTATACCGCGCTCATGTGCCCATCCCCCCACGTGAACCACACCTTCCAGACTAAACAATGTTTCGTATCTTCTCACTTTCCCCCTAAATAAACCTTTATTTGTGCCTTGCTCTCATTTTACTCTGTGAGCACAATGAGTAGGCCACTGATGAGGAGATGTTCTGTCAGAGAGGCTCTGGACCTAATGTTTGAACCAGATGAAGAGGAGATTGAACCGGAGATAGAGGAAGATGTCTCAGAAAATGAAGACAACATTGATCCTGATTTCGATCCGGACTATTATGAGACTGACCAGTCAACAGATGACGAGGAAGTAGCACCAGAGGAAGAGGCACCTGAGGTGACATTCCAGTCCAAGGGTGACAACTTGCTCTGGTATTCATCCTCCCAGGACAGAGGAGGCAGAGAGAGTTGAAAACATAACAAGGATGACGCCAGGGCCAACACGATACGCAACATCTCGTGTGGATGACTTCAAGTCCAGCTTCCAACTCTTTCTACCAGAGTCCATTGAGGGTGTGTTAGAGTCAAAAATCTAAATGACTAATTATAATACGTGTGCTCACAAAGTCTGGTGTCCGTACGTGAACTTTATGGCCTGCGTCCTCATGTGAGTGTGTGTGTGTGAACTTACTATATTAGGTTCTACAGCGTCTGGGAAAGAAAGCGTTCTCAGGCTGTAAATGAGAATAAGGAAGATAGACACAGAGTTGTTTTGAGAAAGTAACCTTTGTGCCAGAACAGATGCTCAAGTGAAGTTCTCTTCCCAGACTACATGGTGTTGGACGGCATTTTGTGTGTGTGTCACCTTTTGTGACAAAGACCTCATTGTAAACCAATCCTGTGCCAGCCATTGCATGTTGTTTACTCAGTATTAATATCAGAAGCTCAGAGTCAGAACTCCGAGCGGCCTTGATGCATATCCTGATGTGAATCAACTCTGTCTCCTTCTTGCAAGAATAAATGTCCTGTGAATAATGATTTTCCATCGGTGTCAAGTGAATTTTTCCAACAGGGTGTTATACTGGACATGACAAACCTGGAGGGAAGGCGTGTGTTTGGGGACACGTGGAGATCATTGGACCAGGTAGACCTCCAAGCCTTCATGGGTCTGTTGATTCTAGCAGGAGTATATCGGTCAAACAATGAGGCTACAAAAAGTCTGTAGGATGCAGAGTCCGGGAGGCCTATATTCCTGTCAACAATGTCCTTACAACAGTTTCATTTAAGTTAACGATACATGTTCAGTGTCTATTCTTTGTATATTCACAGCAGTTATTCATGTAAACCACTAGTCTGAGACATTGTTTACAGCTTAAAAGGGTGTTAAATAAAATGTGGTGATGATTAATGTTTTTTGTGTTAATGTAAGAGCAGTTAAAACAGACCGGTCAGATTTGACCGGGAACACTAAAGTAAGGGGGGAGAAACGAACACGACAGGAGGGTTAAGAGAGTCAGCAGCAAGATGATAGGCCAACGATGTCATTGTGTCGTTGTGCTATTGAATAGAAGAGAGCAGCTGATCAGAACAGCTGATATCATGATCAACAGCCCCGAAAAATAACAGCAAGGAAATAATGAGTGTGCATGCGTGAGGAGTGAATGGCAGATATGAGAAATAAACTACGGGCTTAGGCATGCAAGAGTATAGTCTTCCTGACTGAACTTACGCTTGAGCTTCATGTGTTGTAACTGACTTCAGACTTGTGACTGAAATTAAGCAATACATTTTAAAAGCATTCAAAAGTAAATCCACATTTCTGACATCATCTAATTTTCTCCCTTTCTCCAGGTGAATACTTTGGACACAGAAAACTTGGGTACGATGGTGGAACTCTGGTTTGTCTTCAGCCTTATCTGGTCCATCTGTGCCACTGTTGATGAGGATGGATAACTTCATAAGGGGGATGGAAGGCATCTTCCCCTTCAAGGTCCTCTTGAGAGCGTATTTGTTTACACTCTTATGACATTGTAGCGTAGGTTTTCTCACAACTAATCAACAGTGCACGTTGGGCTCCAGACGGGAGAATAGTAGGAATTCCACCCTGTCAATTTTATAAAGAAAGAGCACTGTGAACCGTTGGAGAGAGAACTAACCCGACTAGCCTGCGAACCCGGCTACAAAATGTACAATAATCAAAACTCAACCAATTAATGTGTTTCAGTTCAGTCAATTATAGTTTACTCAAAAATCTAAAATCATAAATCAAACCAAAACAGATAGTTTCTTTCTCTATACACAATTATACACAAAAAGATGCATTACATCGAATACACCACATGACCGAGTCCAGATATAGAAATGAAATGACCATGGAGTATGAAGTATGAGAAATGAATGAGGACTCCGTGTGTGTGTGTGTGTGTGTGTGTGTATGTGTGTGTGTGTGTGTGTGTGTGTGTGTGTGTGTGTGTGTGTGGTTGGGGGGTTGTAGGTCCGTTCCAAAGCTAAAGGAATATCTGGCAGTTCACTGTGTGTAGTATGGAAGAAGGCAGTTCATTTCAGGGTGTGTAAGTGTTTGAGGAGGAGAAGAAGGAGAAGCCTGGAGAGTTGCAGTTAAAGGGACTTAGCTCGATGAATCCCCGAAGTTAAGGAGGCCTCAAACTGGTCCAAGCTGTAGCAGAACACGATTCCTTTTCCACCACCTGCTTCCGGGATCAGCACACCTCCAGTAAGGCCTTGTCCTCCCAGAAAGCTCTGTGTATCCAGCCGGTTCATGGATCCTTGCTGCTCCAATTTAGTTTAGTCTTTGTCGACATTTCCTTAGTTTAAGCTTTCAGGTCCAGAAACTAAATTATACTTTCTTTAACTCCATTAAAACTCTCACTCCTCTCTTGTTGCTCCTCCATGCAGCTTTGGTGAGTTGATTGTCTTTTTCCCCTTCCCCCAGCTCACAGGTGTGTCTAATTTATAGCCTCCCTTTCCCCACCTTCTTTTCCTGTCAGGTGGGAAAAGGGCTGTTCTGTGCATTTCTGTTCTGCTACAACATACAAAGTCAGTCAAACAGCACTCTCTTTTCACTAGTCTGCTTGCTTAGACCAGTGTTAAGTGTAATGCAGGTTGCAACTGCTGTGGCTAAATGTGATGTTTTAGTGGCTTTGGCAGGCCAGGGGGCTATTGTGATATGGAAAGACATGTGAAAGATGTTTATATACTGTGAATCCACGACTACAGAAATTCAACTACAACAGTTGATGTTGCAAACACAGGTTGATACCATGACAGTTTAGAAACAAATTGTTCCCTAATAAAAACACAATAACCCAGTGGTTCCCACCTTTTTAGAAAGAAAGGTTTTCAGATTACAGAAGATGATTTTCGTCCCTGTTAAATATGGGTCCATTCTATAACCCTATTCTATAATAATGAACAGGATTACTATTGTGACAGCAGATTTGTTTACTGTTCCGCTGTGAAAAAGATTGAGAACTTCTGCAATAACCTGCATTTCTACAATCATTACACTAATCATTAACACTTTATCAATATGATGTGTAGATGGTTTTAAAATGGCAAGCCTTGGTTTGATTAATGCAAGCATCTTAAATGCACCACAGCCATATTACTAATAAGAGATAATACTGTGTCCACTCCCACTTTCCATCAGCAAACTGAATGAATCTATCTGAGCAGGCACCAACATTCTCTGATCTTTTCATGTGAACTCTTATAGGACACGGTTTATGAGTACTATGTGGACACCAAGAACAAAACCTGGGCTTCTTTTGAAGATAAGCTGCCAAAGGGCTGGCGTTTCAATGCCAAGTAAGTAATGTGTTATGTATCTGACATCAGCTGTTGTAAGCATATATGTGTGGGAATGTGGATGTTTTATCCTTTACACTCTCTGGCAAAACAGTTCTTTTCACTTTTGAATCAACACTATATGGTATAACCTACCACTAACATCTGCAATGCATCTCTATTCCTCCCTCCCTCCTGCAGTGCTCCATTCTATAAGATTATGGTTCCTACAGTGGACACAGTTCGCTACAACTTCCTGGTTATGGCTCTGGTGTTGGGTCAGTACCCAGTGCTGCTCACTGGGCCTGTGGGAACTGGTACAACCTCAGTGGCCCAGAGCGTCCTGCAGGGCTTGGATAACAAGTGGGCTGCCCTCACTGTCAACATGTCTTCACAGGTTGGTTCAGGTCTCATTAATGAGAAAGATGACTACCATGATTTATGATCTGAATGTCCTCAATGTCCACTGGACTGCAACACACGTGCTGTCAAAGGGTGTAATCTATAGATGCCACAAATACATATGCACATGCTAGCACACGCATCTTATCCATCAAGTGTTCCTCATTAATCTGCATTTTTCAGCTTTTCTTTCTTCACACACTCTGCTCACTTTAGTTCATCTGCACATCTACAATGTTCAACTCCAGCCTGTGAGTGGTAGACTGTTCCCCTTTCTTGTTTTCTCAATCTGTGTTATGCATTCAGTGGACAGTTTATTCCACAATTGATTAGATTTCATTTGTTTGCTTCTTAATCTGACAAATTTGCAACAAAATAATCACCAACAAAGTTGATTTCCATCTCCATAATGGAGTGGAGTCCATAATGCCATGAGTTCTTAAAACAGTTTGTCTTATTCTGAATGTTCTAGCCAAATGACATAGTTCAACCCACAACACACCTATTCACCAGCAGACAAACATGATTTTAATACCACGGGTTAAGTGTACAAACTTTCCTCAGATGGGACAATTTCAAGCCACAGCACAGTCTGATCTGATCAGCTGAAATCACATACACATTGCTGCATGTTATTGTCACATGCTTTAGGTTTTTACATGATATATAAGGTACCCAATGAAACCATTGGATCATTTCTTTGTCTCTCTGTGTCTGTCCAGACCACCACTAATAACATCCAGGACATTGTGGAGAGCCGCATAGAGAAGAGAACCAAGGGGGTGTTTGTGCCAGCAGGTGGGAAACGCCTGCTGTGGTTCCTGGATGACCTCAACATGCCGGCCAATGACCTCTTTGGCTCCCAGCCGCCCCTGGAACTGCTGCGCCTCTGGATCGACTATGGCTTCTGGTATGACCGCCAGAAACAGACCTTAAAGTTTGTGAAGGTGAGAAAGAACGGAGCAGGAGTGAGGTCTGTTTTTAGATTATTGTGAGATTAATATCTTATCATTTGTTCTACCTTCTTAGTGCTTCCTCCATAATCACCTCTTTATTTCCATTCTCTTAGAAAATGAGTCAAGAGCTTTACATGGGTAATGTTTATTTCACAGGTGTTACTGAGGCCACAGAACTCTGTTTTCTGTTGTCTTTGTCTGCTTTGTTAGGACATGTTCTTGTTGGCGTCCATGGGGCCCCCTGGTGGAGGGAGGACTCACATATCTGGCCGCTTACAGAGTCGATTCAATCTCATCAATATGACCTCCCTCATGTAAGTCCTGCTGACTATTGAGCTGACCTCTCCTATCTTCTTCCTTCTCCTCTCCTTTACCACTGAGGATTAAAGTCAACAACATTGTAGTAACTAATTCAATTTGACTTAAAAGGCTTTTTAAATATATTAGATAAGCAATTCAATAATAATTGCCAGGATTTATATATTGTGTAGCTTTGACTTTTTTATCGATTAACTAAGAGAGACTCCCATTTTAGCAAAACTCAATTTTTCTGTCCCTTTTATTTCATCAAGGTTGATGGTGGTAATATTCAACCTGTCATCTTCAATCCCCGTTTATCAACCACTTTTAGATCTCGCCATATAAGAATGACCCTGATTATGATTGTGGCTTTCCTTTCCTTGCTCTCTCCACTCATTGCTCACTCCCTCTTCACCTCACCTCTACGCTGCGGTCCAATAGTCCTTTTTGCTTAGGAAGGTTCCTAACTGAGTGAAATGACCCAGAAGTATCTGAGTGGGCGCCATGATAAGAGCTGTTTGAATTCTCTAAATGCTTCATTAAAGGTGCTTCATTGCTTCCTTTATTAGCTCCTTTAGCATAGGAAACACTGGACCTTTCTTTTTGAAAGGAAAGTAGATAATTCCGCCCCACAATTCCTTGTGGCAGCAACATTTAAAGTGACGCACCATTCGGCCGTCCATGAAAACAAACAATATGCTTATTTTACACAGGTTTAACAATTATACTCATACTACAGTCATAAAGTAATGGGATTAATGTTGATGAATATGAATAGACAGTGACAATCCTTATGTTTCATATGTATTTATTTTCTTCAAACATGTAACAAATACGTTTTTTCAAAAAGAATACGAAATAAAATGAACAGTAAATATAGCAAACTGTCATTTAACAAATTCTCAATAACAAGAAGCTTTAATAAAACAAAACAAGCTAGGCCTATGATAGATTATTAAACTGTCAAAAAGCTAAATATAACCCAACCGTTGAATTTACATTATTGCACAAAGGAAATGTTGATATTGAACAGTTTCATTGATATTGCACGAGTAAATGATCAGTTTCTACTGAAGCAGTGGTGATTGTTCAGTGTGACAACAGCAGGAAGGAAGGAGCTCCGGTTGCTCTCCTTCACACACCAAGAGTGAAGCAGCCTCTCACAAGAGAAGCTCTTTATGAAGTCTGCATGCTATTTAGTCATATATTTCATGTATTAGCTGCGCTTTTTGTAGTCCTTCTTCGTTGTAGTTTCGCCATGTCAGACCTGTCAGTGACATCCGCCGTCACATCATAATTACAAAGCTTAGTGGAAGTGTAGTCGGATTCTCTAAACACCACGGTTGTCTTTTCCTAACTCCTTATGAATTCTCCTTCTCATCTTTCCTTGACCCCATGACATTTTTCATAGAGGTCAAGGAAAAGTGGTTAGGAATAGACGTCATTTTTGGACTTTTGGACCGCAGCCTAGTCTCTTTTCAGTCTTTTTCAATTTTGTATCAAAAACTCTCATCTTTGTTGTTGTGCTCCTTTCAACCTTTCCCAGTCCATCTTTTCTTCATTTTAGTTGTTGTGCCTCCCTCAACTCCTCTCCTCTTTTGTATTGCCACATGAGGGCAAAATGCATTTGATTTTGAAAATGACTGGAACCATATTGCACTCGGAGTAAACCCCTTTAAACACTTGCCTTGACACTTGTGTGACTTGGACAACATGAAACTGACTCATCACACCTCATATAAGATTCCTATTCTGTTCTATTCTTCCCTTGGCCAGTAACACTTTGAAATCTCTAAATCTTATTGACACGGCTGTATCATTGACAAGATGTACCACACTTAAACAGACCTGTTTTCTCTGCATGTAGGAGTCCCAGATCAGGCAGATCTACAGTACCATGATCAACCAAAAGCTGGAGGGCTTTAAGTAACATTCTCATATGTATTAATCTCACATTCTGTGGCATCTGTAGGTCATTCAAGTTTTTAACCTTTTTAAACCTACTTCCAATTCTGATAACATGTATTTGTTGTCATTCTACCTCTAGGTGTGCAATGCTCTGTCAGTCTGCCAGGAACAACAATGTAACGGAGACTCCTGACTCCCTGTTCAGCTCCCTGATAGAGCGAGTCAGGGACAACCTGCACATAGTGCTCTGTATGAGCCCAGTGGGAGAGTCCTTCAGGTAGATTCAGAGTTTGTTTCTTGCAGCACACGGTGCCCTATAATATACCTGGGTTAGCAATATGTTCCTCCCTCCTCTTTTTTTCACCTCTCTTTACTGTTGACACAAATGTTTATGGAAATGAACACAGTATTCATGCACAGTGCAACTGTTTCCTGCATTACCACTCAGCAGCTCCTCAAAGGTACACTGGGGACAGTAAGTCAGGCCTCACCATGACATCACACATTTACACATTGTTAATTGCTGATCGACGCTTGTGTTGTGAGCAAATGAGGTTTGGTCACTTTGGTGATTCTGTAGCAAGGACCTGAGGCTCGCTGTATTTCCAAACAGTGTGGATTCTGTGACAGAGAAGGCCAGCTGTCTCCACACACACATACACACACACACACACACAGGGGCGAGCATGCATATTATACATACGTGTCCCGTGTCACACACATTCACACATCACATTTCTTCTCACAAATCTCCTCTTCCCCCTCAAGCAATGATAGTTTGGTGGTAATTAGTAGCATAGGGTGCTGTTCACACATAATGCTGCCCAGTGGACTGGCAGGCACCATTACCCAGAGCTAGTCACCAGTCTCTCAGTGACAAGTCGTCCTGGCCCTCTGACCACTAGCTGCTATTACTGTCCATATCACACATTAGGACCATGCCGCGTTTTTTATCACCCCCCTCTTCGCCTTCTATGCCTCTTTTGTCAACAGGGCTCTAGCTATCAATAGCTACCGGGGAGAACAAAAGCACGGTCCTCTCCTGTCTTGGTTGCGCAGTGGTTGATGCACTTGTGACCTAAAACTTGTAAAGCCTTCATTTTATCGCAAGATTGTTCAATGGGAGACAGAATTAAAAGGAAGGCTTAGAGGGAACCAATGTAAATGCTGATATTGTCATTATTCTATAACCATTATGTAGTACAATCAACGTTTAATTCATAATGACAAGTTACAGCAAAATTTAAATTATAGCCTTTTGCAGCAAAAAACAGCATTTGTTTGAATGACTTTGAAGCATATCCAGGATGCATTACGGCTTCATTATTTTCTCCTCATGTTTTTTCTTAAACAACTGCCAAATACACCCGCACTAATATACAGACCCTGTGTCCACAAGGGTGTAATGGAGATCATTATATCAACAAATGATATCTGAATACAATTCATAAATGTCTGTTTGCCAACAGGAACCACATCCTCCAGTACCCAGCGCTTGTAAACTGCACCACCATTGACTGGTTCTGTGAGTGGCCCAAAGATGCTCTGCTGGAGGTGGCTGAGAGGTACTTGGATGGACTGGAGTTGGGCTCCTTGGAGGGGGTGAGGCACACACACACATACACACACACGTTAATACACATTTTTATGTGTGAGCAAGTTCATCCTCATGTATATTGTACATTATCTCAAATCCCTGGTATGTGTTCTCATACTTGGCCAATAAAACTCTGATTCTGATGTGGTAGATCCAGACAAAGGTAGCCAGTGTCTTCGTGACAACAACATCATTATGTGACACCCACCAACTACCTGGAGCTGGTGTCTGGATACAGAAAGTAGCACCTTTAAACGTTCTCTTTCACTTATTCTTGCTTCTCTTTTCTCCTCTCTTCATCCCACCTTCAAACGCTTCATGTGTGTTTTGAGGGCCATATAGATTGTTAACATTGAACTGGTCCCATTGTAAGCTCTGAGTGTCAGTGCTCACACCAAGATAATGCATGAATTAGGTGTGGATGCTCTCGGGTCATGCATCAGAATAGAGAGAAACAAGCAGACTTATAACACAAACCTGGTTAATTCTAGCATGGAAGTGATTCACTTCACAAAATCCCCATGTTAATCATGTGTGTGTGTGTGTGTGTGTGTGTGTGTGTGTGTGTGTGTGTGTGTGTGTGTGTGTGTGTGTGTGTGTGTCTCCATACATCCAGGTTGTTGGCAGAGAAACGCAGTGAACTGGGGGAACAGGTGAGCAAGCTGCGTAATGGCCTGTTCAAGATCAATGACACACGGAGAAGGTGGAGGCCATGTCTGTAGAGCTTGAGGAGGCCAAGAAGCAGGTGGCAGAGTTCCAGATACAGCGCGACGAGTTCCTGTCCGTCAGTTTACAGCAGACGACGGAGGCTAACAAGCAGAAGAAGGTAAGCATGCGCACACAGTTATTTAATAGATTTCAGCAATCATTTGATTAACGCATAATGTGATTCACACCCACAAACGTTCACATTAGTGGTTTGTGTTTGGGAAGGTCTGTGGTAGTTTGCTAATAGGAAAGATGCGTATAATAGTCAGTGACACATTGCTGTATGTTTGTGTTGAGGTGGTGAGTGCTACAAATGTGAAAATGGGAGCAGAAGAGTTACAATGCAAAGCCATGGCTGAGAATGCACAGAGAGATCTGGACGAGGTCCTGCCTGCACTGAATGAGGCCATGAAGGTAGAGCTCTTTCCTCTTCACTTTTATAATGCTTTCAGTCCCTCTGTGTGTATTTACTGTAGCTGCTGACTTTGTTCATCAATGTGTCTGCTTGAACTCTTTCCTTGATACTTGATGAGTAATAATCCTCCACCTTTCAGTCGATTTGACTGCTTTGCTTCTCTCCAACACTAATATAAGCACCTTGTCATTTGAGAGTGGGGCTTTCTGTCTACATTTCAATTGGACATGACTCAGCGAGCAGTACACCCTTCCTTCTTACACCCACACATTCTCTTTTCCTTCCTCCTTTTGCCCCTAGGCTCTGGAGTCTCTGAATAAGAGGGACATGACGGAGATCAAGTCCTATGGCTGTCCCCCAGCGCTGGTGGAGACAGTGATGCAGGCTGTCATGACCCTTCTGGGCAAAGACCCTACCTGGGCAGAGGCCAAGAGACAGCTAGGTGAGAGAGACATTTCCTGGATTTTGCAATTATAATAAGTGATTGAAATGAAGTTTGCTGTTGAGCTGTCAGTTTATAAGGTGCAATCGTCCCCAGTTCAGTGGGTCAAACTGAAACAGAAACCCAAATAGAAGAAGATCAAACAAAGGTTAGCAGCTCAGGGTAGATTAAACACACTCAAACTTTAATGTCTCAGATCAAATGCATCAAAGAGACTATCACTAAGCACTTCTATTCCAAAGGGTCATTTGATCGCGTTTTGCCTTTAGTGTCATATGACCAGAGGCCTTATGTTCTCATGTTGTCCATCCGTCCGGTACTTTCTCTTGAACCTAATATCTCAGGAATACCTGGAAGGAATTTCTTCAAATTGGGCACAAACGTCCACTTGCACTCAGGGTTGAAATGATTAGAATTTGGTGGTTTTAAGGTCTCTGTGACCTCACAAAACAGGTTTTTAACCATGACTCAAGAATTCATATGTTAAGTATGATAATTTCATATCCTTAGGGTGAAGTGATGACTTGACAGACATGAATTTGAACTGCAACATGACTGGTTGGAGGAGGCCAACACATGAGGCGCTAATTCTACTTTTTATTAGATTCTACCTTCAAGACTATTTGTGTAAATGAGGTGTACATTGCAATATTTGTGGAACACAAGTGAAGATAATCAACCTTTAGAAACTGCACTGCATTTCCCTCTTGTTGATCAAAAAGCTGTGGAGTTGTCATGACAATAGATAACACAAAGAAGGTGAAGGAAAATGAATTAAACTGAGAGACACACATGAGAGCAATTTGGCAAAAATAAGAAAATACAAATATTCATGGTTTTCTGACCGATGTGACTTTGTTTCTGGCAGGTGATTCCAACTTCATCAAAACTTGAGTTGACTTTGACGAGGACAATATAACGGGCCGTGTGTTGAAGAATATGGGCCAGTACTGCAGACAGGTAGACTTCCAGCCAGAGATCATCGGCAAAGTATCACTAGCTGCCAAGTCCCTCTGCATGTGGGTCAGAGCGATGGAGGTAATAGAGTGTCTGCTGGCTACACAATCACACACACACTCTTACTCACACTTACAGATATGAATAGTCACCATGAAGCCCCAAGCTCACGTAATAGTTTGTAATGAATCATTTGTAGCTAATTGTTGTTGAAATAGTAACTGAATGCATCCAGACAATGGCACTAATATTGGCACATTGTACACACGTACAATTCAACAATGAGCTGTATGCATGAAGTGCATTACTGCGTAACAGCAGAAAAAAGCATTTGCTATAGTAAGCATAGCAAAGGTGCTATCACAAAACAATTGGAGCTTTTTGTGAAATGAACACATGAACAGGAACAAGGTGTCAAAACTAAATCATGGATGTGTGCATTGTTCCTCCAGGTTGATGGGCGTGCCTTCAGGGTGGATGCTACCATGGCCCAGCTAGCAGAGAAACAGGCTGAACTGGCTGCGGCCCAGGACAAACTGTGAGGTCTGGAGCCCAGTGCATCTACAAGCAGCCTGATAGGCATTTATATATATATATATATATATATATATATATATATATATATATATGAGTGCAACAGTAGCATTAGAGTGACTCCAATTTACGGTAGCACTTTATAATAACTACACACTATGAAGCATTAGTTAAGCATGAGTAAACACTTAATTCATCATTTATAAAGCATTGTTCCTACATTAATAATTCATTAGTATGCAGTTCATAACAACAGTTATAAATGTTTTATTCTTGATTAATAAGCTTGTCTATTATGTGTTTCATGATTGTGTTTTCATACTTTATAAATGATGGATTCCCCATTTGTAAATGAAGTATTATATATTTTACAAACCAATTATTAAGGAGTTGTAGATGATTAATAAGATAATTTATAAAGTGTTAGTAAATGATTAATAACTTATTTAGATGTACATTATTCATGCATTTATATATATAATGATTTAGATATGCACTAATGGTTAGGGACTATGTTAATATATGCTTTATAAATGCGTATTAATACTGCAATTCATGATTAATTAATGATTTATTAAGGTAGTTACTAGTCCTTAGTAAAGTATTTTGTGTGAGCTCATCTAAAGTGAGGACTATTTATGCCTTATAAAGCATTTATAAATGACATTGAAAGGCCAGCAGTGCCTCAAAACCCATCGTTTTTTAACAGAAAATGCAAATAGACACAAAGTGATCAAGAACATATCAATATTTATTGCAAGATGCAAACAATATACTGTTAAATACAAACCTCTCAGGCATTCATTCATGTAAGAAACAAACATTCTCCTTCAGGAGAACATGGCTGGATATAACACATTTGTAAATATACAACTGGAGCTAACCAGGAGCTTTGCATATTAGTTTACATTTACTTATTTAACTATTCATTTTAACCAAGCATATCGATCTCATTCACATCCACTCCACATATAACAGCTAGTTAGCCATCTGTCACCTGGATCGCTCTATTTACAACGGAGGTGACGCGTTAGCGTGCGCCTGTCTCAGGACCTCTAGTGCTAGCTGGAAGGCTAGCTGGATACTCATCCTCCATAATGTGTAACGTTACGTGACAGCAAACTAAGAAACAAACAGACGGACATTGGAGGCCCGTCAGCAGTCATTCTTTCTGGCGGAGGTCCGCGCGCCCTTTCAACTTAGGTCGGAGTTTACCATCGCGTAAGTGCACTTCCGTATCAGTTCCTGAGCGAAACGTTTGTCCCACGTTGATGACGTATGAAGCGGTCTTTTCCTTTGTCCGTCCCACATTGATGACGTTTGAAAGCGGGATTTCACTCGATTTCACTTATTTCTCTTATTGCAAACAATGAGCAGATTCGGCCGGCTGCCATCGGGACATGCAACTGAAGAAAAGTGCGAACAGTGGAGATCGATATGCTTGGTTAAAATGAATAGTTAAATAAGTAAATGTAAACTAATATGCAAAGCTCCTGGTTAGCTCCAGTTGTATATTTACAAATGTGTTATATCCAGCCATGTTCTCCTGAAGGAGAATGTCTGTTTGTCTCTTACATGAATGAATGCCTGAGAGGTTTGTATTTAACAGTATATTGTTTGCATCTTGCAATAAATATTGATATGTTCTTGATCACTTTGTGTTGTGTCTATTTGCCTTTTCTGTTAAAAAACTGGGTTTTGAGGCACTGCTGGCCTTTCAATGTCATTTATAAATGCTTTATAAGGCATAAATAGTCCTCACTTTAGATGAGCTCACACAAAACACTTTACTAAGGACTAGTAACTACCTTAATAAATCATGAATTAATCATGACTTGCAGTATTAATACGCATTTATAAAGCATATATTAGCATAGTCCCTAACCATTAGTGCATATCTAAATCATTATATATATAAATGCATGAATAATGTACATCTAAATAAGTTATTAATCATTTACTAACACTTTATGAATTATCTTATTAATCATCTACAACTCCTCAATAATTGGTTTGTAAAATATATAATACTTAATTTACAAATGGTGAATCCATCATTTATAAAGTATGAAAACACAATAATAGAACACATAATAGACAAGCTTATTAATCAAGAATAAAACATGTATAACTGTTGTTATGAACTGCATACTAATGAATTATTAATGTAGGAACAATGCTTTATAAATGATGAATTAAGTGTTTACTCATGCTTAACTAATGCTTCATAGTGTGTAGTTATTATAAAGTGCTACCCAATTTACATATGATAGGACTATTTATGATGAACTTATATAATTGCTGTGCGTGTCTGTGGGCAGGTGGGGGAGAAGAAAGAGCAGCTGGAAGCGGATCATGAAGAGAAGTTTGAAGGAGAAATCCGATGAGATGGAGATTAAACTGGACCGAGCTGACAAATTGGTGACTGGACTGGCTGGAGAGAGGGTTCGCTGGGAGGAGAGAGTTGCTGTAGGCCACACACAAGCACACACACACAACACAAGTATGAACTCTCCTACTACTGACAATCTGTCTTTTCTTTCTGGGGGGTTGTTTGGGGCAAGGTAGAAACAAACAGATCACACAGTACAATACATAACTCACACAGATACACTCATACCCATGTATGTGCTTCAGGGTCCTGAGGAAAACATGGGATACCTGGTGGGAGACTGTTTACTTGCAGCGTCTTTCCTGTCCTACATGGGATCCTTCCTTTCCTACTATAGAGATGAGCTGCTTGCCATCTGGATGAAGGAGGTGAGGCACACAGACACACACCTCATACAAACATATCTCATCATGTGGAGTTCAGTGAAAAGCTTGCCATATACTTGATCTCCCTCTACAGTTACTACTGTGCTCTGTTGACCCTTTCCTCAGTTACGGGACTTAGCGATCCCATGCACACCAGGGTTCAGTTTTGCAGTCTTTCTGTCCAAGCCTACAGTCGTGAGGGACTGGAACATTCAGGGCCCGCCCTCCGACGCATTCTCCACTGACAATGGAGTTATCGTCACCCGCGGAAACCGCTCAGTGCATGTCAACACAATCTGTTGATGAATGTTATATTCACTCATATTAGCTGTTGTCCAGTAAGCATACAACATTAAAATGCTTTTGGATTTGGATTTTGTTGTGTTCACTGCACAACATGTGTGTTTCATACTGCAAATACAAGTTGGCTTGTTTGATTTCTTTCCCTTCTTTCAAGATGGCCACTGATGGTGGACCCTCAAGGCCAGTCTATGAAATGGATCAAGAATATGGAGATGAGGAGAGTAAGTCTTGACTCAGCCAACTTTATTCTGATTCATATTCTATGTTCTTGTGTCTTAACTGTTATCTTTTTTGAACAATCATGGATAATTGAGTGCATAGGAAGGTGTCCAGAGAAGACGGGTGTATGCACTAACATTTTACAAATGATTGAATGTATTTACCGTTACCAATGCTGATGTTGCAGATCCCTTTGTTTCAGACACTCAAACTTAGTTTTTTTAACAAACCTGGTAGCTGTATCGCCCACAAAGTTCAGAGCAGCTTGGGTAGAAAGTTCAACTGAAGAGCCGTTGCAACACACCACACACACGATAAAGGAAGGAAAGAAAGAAAAAGGATAACCTGTATTCTCAAACTGCTTATTCCACCTTAAAACAACTTAATGCAGTTGTGCCCTGCATTTCAGGAGATAAATAGCACACTCATCACTTCGTACTATATGAAATAGTAGGCTGGTCCTCACTAGCAACAAGAAGAGAACCATCACCATTTTTGTTGAGAAATATCTCGTACTAAAGCGGGCTCAGACAATCGCATCTCTTCTCAAATTTAAAATGTATTTCAACAGACCAGATTTCAGGACTGGCGGATTCTTGATAGCCCATGAGTATATGCTGAACTTGTGAAGACTGTACCATACCTCCCAGTACTTTGCATAACATCAATGGAATCAACTTCAAACCACAGTGAAAGTCCCATCCCATTGGAGGACGATGACGTTTTGTGAGACAGGCTGTGTTTTGTTGTTTGTTTCATCCCTCTTCTATGTCTCTTTCTGTCCTCCTGCGCACATGTGGACACACATGTGCAGGGTCTGAAAGTAATAGACTTTCAAATGCCAGACGACCTGCGGGTGCTGGAGAACGCCATCCAGTTTGGGAATCCTGTTTTGCTGCAGAATGTCCTGGAGGATTTGGACCCCTCTCTCGACCCAATTCTTAACGTCCATGACACGGATAGGTCCGACTCAAACACACACATACAGTACATACACCAGTTCACAAATTGAAATACCAACTGCTGAAGTTTTCAGCTAAATATGAGGCTGTGCCTGAATCCAATGAGTGTATGGGTGAACATTTCTGTGTTTTTCTCTCAGGCGGCCGGCTGCTGTTGAAGCTAGGTGATAAGGAGGTGGAGTACAATCCAGAGTTTGGTTTCTACATCACCACCAAGCTGTCTAACCCCCACTAGTAGTATAGATATCACATGATTGCGTGGCCATGTGGCTTTGAACAAAGTTTGCGCGTGCCCGCGAAATATATATATATTTTTTTTTCGAATTTGCCTAAGTGTGTGTGTGTGTGTGTGTGTGGAGGTTCTCCGTTGTAACTGTCTGGTGTACAGGGACTCCAGGTTAAGCTGTGACTCACCAATCATCCTGCTAGACCATTTCACAATGTGATGCAGAGAGTTTCTGTTCTTTAAAGAGAGGCTTCCAAACCACGACACCAAAGAAAAAGATAAAATTGATATATCCTCGCATAGATTCATCAGACGACTTTCAATCACCTCTAAAACCCCGATCCAGTGTGGGCCTGTGACAAAACCTCTAAATCCATATGTACAAAAGGCCAAGAGATTGAAAACTGGTGAGCAAGAGACCACGTGTGTAAACCCCGACAGTCCTTTGTTCCCCCAAGAGAATATTAACTTCAATCCTTGTAAATAATTACAGACAACAACACTCACAAACCTCGGAGATCATCGGTAAAGTTTAAGACAGGGGTGTCCAAACTTTTTTCACTGAGGGCCACATACAGAAGAATATACCAAGGGCTGGGCCACTCACTAGAGGTTCGATATATCGCCTCACCCCTAGTGTGTGAAAGTGAGCAAAATCAATCAAATTTGGTTCTCAATGTGCTTTTGTTCAGATTTAACAGAGAAAATGTTTGCTCACACATGTGTGTTGAGCCGAACAGACTCATCATTCAAGAAGAAGGGAGTTGAACAGCTCGATGTCTTTCTCAAGGAGAGAAAAATATTGAAAGCGCTGACTGAGTTCTGTCATGAGAGATGTTATCACGGACACATATTTCCCCTTTTTAGCAGAAAGGTTGGCCTTTGGAAAAGCACATTTGACTTGGGACTGCGTGGGGAAGTGCGCAGCATTGAAGTTGCGTAGTTGTGCCCTCGTGCTCGAATTATGTTGACAGTTTTCACAACCGTGTTCACAGGGATACAAAATACCCCTCAAATAAATGTATTAAAATAAAATACAAAATACTGGTGCCAGAAAATGTAACAAAATACAATACATGT
>JAVDOI010000398.1:37500-56106 GCA_032191485.1 Leptoclinus maculatus
ACATGAGCTTCTACCTGGCTACATGTGTAGAAACCTCAGCGGACTCATCCTCCTGCTTAGCGTCGGGGCTAATTGGAGAGAGGGGGGAGGTGAGAAGAAGAAGAAGAAGAAAAAAAAACCTCGGTAAAATCCCCTAATTCCTGGATTATAATTTAAAATATTCCAAAATGCTAATCAGGGAATTGCAACCAACAAAGGGATAATAAGACGGTCATCCAATTACTGGCATTTTCTCCCCCTGTTTGGAGGGGCCTGGACAGACCTGGAGCCTGAACGCGCCTCGCTTTCCTTTTTTAACTGAAGACGGAGCGACGCTGCTCAAGCTGTGAGCAAACACGGGAGCTCCGGCGAGGCCCTCCCTGCGTCTGCCTGTCTCACAAATATGTTAATTAGGGTCCAGATATTCACACACTTAATTAGCGGGGGCCTAGGTTGTTTCATTTTGATTGGGGGGGGGGGGAGAAAAGGGAGAAAAGACGGGGTGAAAATGAAAAAAAAAAAAAGAGGGTTTACTTTTCAATGGCGAATTTAAATATGGCCTCAAGGTGATGAGGAGGTATTGTTAACTACTGTACCCAAATGAACTTTTCTCCCCTTTTTTCCTACGGCAGAAGGGGAAATCCAGCGTGGCCGAGATTAGGCTGTCATTTGCCAGCGAGCGTTTCCATTTGGAACATGAAGTGATTGCGCTAATTGAAGTGGCATTCATTACATTAACATATTATATGTTGAAAATGAGCCGAGGCCGGCCCCTGTACCTACACACTGCACCGGAGAAGATATTGAAGCCGTGGTTAGGGTGGGGGGGGGGGGGGGGGCTTTGTTCAGTGCTCTAAGAAAATTGCACGCCGGCTGCCTCAATTGGCATCATTAGACATGAAATTAGAAATTTTTCGGGATGAACTGTTCACATAAAGGACTGCAGGGATTTGACACGAGCACTTTGATGTGTGTGATTTAGCAAACGTCTCCTTGTACTCGGGCGCAATGGAGCACAATATCTGCGGTCAGAGGGTCGCTGTGTGGCTGCAACAGGGAAAAGTAAAGAGTTGAAGCCGTGTCGTGAGAAAATAAGCATTTATGAATCTAAGGAAATTAGTACAGGAAGGGAAAAGTTGCCCCCCCCCCCCCGACTCCAAAATGAGCTTTTAGAAAAACAAAATTCAATTAGACAAAATGCTTAACAGTGAATCTCTGTTCCACCCACTCTTAGCCTGAAAAATGCCAGAGAGACGAAATTAATTTCTACATTTGTGCATTCAATTTTCTTATTTAGCTTCAATAGGGGGCAGCTCGTTATTCAATTCATCTCAAAGGCGTTTTCTTTCACACCCGGGCCCCAAATATCACTTACACACAAGAATATTATATTGCTCATGTAAATCTCTCTTTTCTTCCTTAAAAAGAAAGCAGCTTGGCATATTTATTGGTGAGTCGTGCTGAGCCTCTACCCCCCCCCCTCCAAGATACCCCCCCCCCCCAATCTCCCACCGCCCCCCGAATCCCTCACACAAATACAATGACCCAAATACAGTAGGAGGGTCTAGACGTGGCTTTCTAAAGGCGCTCCTCTCTGCCCTGTGGCTCAATCTCAGCCTCAGGTATTTAACATAAACAGATCCCCGTCCAGGAGAGATGCAGTGTATTTATTATAGTGTCACTCGCTCCTGCTTTATTGTCCGTTAGCTTCATTATTCAAATCGGATGTTATTATCGAGCACTTTTCGTACAACGGTGCACAAAAAAATTATTTATAATTGCGTTAAAATATGTAGTAAAAAAAATGTAGTAACTGTTAAACCCTCGTGTGAATTTATGGACGGGTTGATGCAGGTGAAATATATTTTCACAAATTTATGTTTTTGACCCGTAAAGACCCCTAAAACACCTGCAGTCACATGTCTAGAGGTATCCGTGGTATAAAATACTACAATAATACCTTTGTAACTTGCAGCACAGCTACTGTAGCAACCCCTTTAATGTGCAACCAAACCACAGCATGTACTGTAATGCTGCTCTGCACTCCAAGCTGTATCTGACCCCGTGGCAGACATCCACCGCCATCCGAGTTGCGAGACGCACTCAGAGATTCCCTGAATTTTTCGGAGAAATTTGACATCGGTCCAAAAACCAATCCCCTGGCTTTAAGAGTATGTAAAACATGTTCTTTTCTTTCCTCCGCTTTTCTTTACCTACAGCTGACTGGAGCACCAGCTGGTGGCGAGCGGCCAAGACTGCAAGGCATTTGCTTTTACTTGTAGGCTAACTGCACTGCTGAACCGCTTTGGGATTTACTCTGCATTATAGAAATGGACTGCAGTATAGATTATTACCAGTGAGTGTGTGGGCGCGCAAGCTAGGGCGCTCTTTCTTACAGTTTGTGTTGCACTTGGTCTCTTCATCCTATTTTCTCTCTTTTATTTAGTTTTAATTTGCATCCTTGTACAGCTTGTAGTGACACCTCTTAATTGTTTAAAGTCATTTCTATGCAATTAATTCCCTCCGCCGGTTTATATATGAGAGCAACGTCTGATCTTTGTGAAATTATCCTGTCAGATCTAAAAAAAAATAAAAAATAAAGCAACCTTGGAAACTTCTGATTTGTTTGGCACCACAGATGAAACAAAAATAACCAAACTCACATTTCTGTAAAACCGAGGCATATTCAAACCATATGATGTGACTGTGGAGCATATTTCAACAATGCCTGCTGTTTTATAAACGACCCCAAAAAGAATCTAAATATGCTGTAATAACGGCTGACGCGCATCACAAATCTGAAATATCCATAAGTTGCAGTTTTATTAATTACTTTCATGTGTTTTTCGGGGTCTACTATCAAATCTCTGTAATTTAAAGGGCAATATTTTGACTATTTCACCAAATAGGACGACGGGAAAAGGGAAGAATTGAAGCATCCAGTCGGTGCTGTGCTCTGGCATCCTTTAATTGTCACTCTTAACTTTTTGAAGTCTGAATCGGGCCATGATAAGGAGCAATGTTGGCATCAGTCTCCACTCACTACTGTATCTGTACCGTGAGCTTAAGCAGCTCAACTATAATGAATTCAGCAGTTAAAAAACAACACGAGGAATAACGGCAGACGATATTGCAGCTGCCGTTCTGCAAGTTAGACCTCAAAGATTGTACAACTTGGCACAAGTCGAGAAGCACTTCAGCGGAAAGTCTAAGAGACCAGCAGACGGGGAGTCTGGATGCATATTGAGAAGGTTTTATTCCGTCTTTAATTTTGAAGATTCGGGAGTACAGATGCGAGAGAACGACGCTCCTCTTTTCCTCCGTCTTGGGAATATGCATGTGATGTGATTGGGTTGGATTTGTGTCCATCAGTCAGAGAAAGAGCGTGCTCGTCTCCGCTCTTGTCAAACCGCAAGTGTATTTATACTTTGATAGGGCGAAATAGAGCAAGAGGGGAGAGGAAGAGAAAAAAAAAATCTCCTGTCAGCTATTCTTACATAAAATATTAGAATTCTCATTGTTATGAGGACTTGCGCTGAGAAAGCCTAAGCCTCTTGACTTATGAATTTTAAAAGTATCCAAAGAAGTGGGAGAGAGGGGAGCCTTCCCCCACTGACCTTAATCTTAAATAGGTCTCAGAGACAGGTAGAGTGATAAATGGACTAAAGTGATTCCAGTTGAAAAGAATAGGAGCTAAGCCCACTTTTTCAGAGGGCTTGCATGGGCTCTTATCGCTGGCAGGCGACAAACAGCTCCAAACTCCAGGTTCCAGAGGAGCGTTTGGGCGCACAGTGCCAGCTGGGCTAATGCATAGATTAGTTTACAAGTTTGGCTCCAATGCCAATTGGATTAAGCCTCATCATGCAGGGGGTGTTTCCACATTGTCTGACAGTCTACATACGGTCAGCATCGCGGCTGTGATTGACTTATGCTAAGTCCTTCCCTTTTTTTTATGCCTTTATCTAAACGCATTGTGACCAACAATGTCAGCGGGGTTGAGCACTCTTCTGTTCGTGACGCGTTGTGCTTTACTGTACGAGGCTTTTAGAGCGGCACCTCCAGCTCCCAGGAAGCGATTGAAACCTTTCATTCCTAAAATAGGGCCCATCTTTTTTTGCCCTGGAGCCATGTCTTTGATATCACCCCGATCCGCCCGTGTCAATATCAGAATATCTCTGACGGAGACTGTATCTAATGCCTCTACACTGAGCTATAATCAGAGTTACCACTTTGAACTAGTTCACAGAAAGGAGCTTTATTGTCCAAAGTGAAATTGGTTTGGTCTCCTTTAAGACTGAGGTTTATTTGATTAAGACTGGAGCGGAGCATGAGAAATCACGGAGGGGGGACTTCAGTGGCATTCCTCAGTAATATTTATACGAATCCCTCGGCTTGTGAATCATTTATGTACTTTCCCACTCACGTTTGACTCGGAACCTTCGGAGTCAAGCGTGAATTAGGTCTCGTAATAATAAACTAACCTCCTGCTCGGGCATTGTCTCTTGTCAGATCAGAGGAAGAGGGTCAAGAGCAACTGGACCTCTAGGGCACCCCAGGGACTACCCCCAAAACCCCTAACGGCTCTGCGGTGGGACCGCCATAGAGGCCTTTAATTGTTATTTCAGCACCCCCTCCCCATCTTCTCCCCTCCTCCCCCACCGCGGTGTCCGGGCAAACAGAATGGTCCTGATAGCTTTGTAATGAGAGGCAGCGTCCGGAGGGAGCATGCTAGTGACTTCCAAATACATTGCCCTTGTTAGCAATGTTTGGCGCACTGCTCCGTTGTTACAGATGTCGGTAATAGAGCGCTAATAGAGATCCATTACCCTTAGGTGTGTGTGTGTGTGTGTGTGTGTGTGTGTGTGTGTGTGTGTGTCTGGGGGAGGGCAAAGAGCCCCATAAGATTACCACACTGGCTGACCTCTGCATCCCTCTAAAACGTATTATTTCATTTGATGAAGCCCAAAGGTGTCGGCGGGGTCCAGCGCCGGGTTGATGAAGACGCCGACTCGATTATCCTCCGCTGTCATTTGCGATTCGGGATTATAAGTCCGCTTCGCAGCGGATAATATGAGTAGAGAGGAAGCAGGGAAAGGAGTGGAGAACAATAGAATAACAAATTGCATGTTGCCCTCAGGACAGAAGGTAGACAGAAACATTAAATTAATGAGCCCAGAAGAACTTTGTCACAAATGAATCGTGTAAATACATTGATCTTCTCTCCTCTCTCCAGTCTATTTCCTTCCTTTCCTTTGCTGGTTTTTTTCCCCCTCACTCCTTGCCAGCTAATGATCTCTTCCCCGACCATTTTTACATTGCAAAGGAAAAAAAAACCTGTTCTGTTTTTTCACCGGCGCTGCCTCTGTAAACACTCTTCCTTCTTATCTGCACGCTGCCTTCTCCCTAGGCTATGGAGCAGATTTTTCATTTAGCTAAAAGCTCGGTAAGAGGTCTATGAGAATGATAATCCTACCACGGGACGCAGCTGGCGTTTCCGCGGCGCGGATGATTAGTCGGGAACGTTTTGCATTCGACCTGGAGAAATTCTCTCTGTGGGAAGTTAGCATCCGCTTACTGTCTTTTTCAGCGAAGGCCCCACTTATGGCCCTCACCCCTCCCTCTCTGTCTACACACACACACACACACTCTCTCCAGAGGAGGCTTTTATAATGGATGATGAAAATCTAGCATTTACCTCCTCCTCTCCAAATACCGTCGCTCCTGTCACCGTGCGTGGCGCTCGTTGACCTTCGTCACATATATTTCTAATTGCTTTTGACGGTGAATCGGCTCCCCCGCTGGTCCAAAGGGCCCCTCTCGGAGCGCCAAAGAGCGATGCTAGATATCTCCATTTCCGCAGGTATGGAGAGGGATTCCCTCAGATGGAATTAAGGCGGCGAACAGGAGAAACGGGTCATGAATGCACTTATCTCATTTGTCTGACGGGTTTAAACGTTTATTAAAGGCCTCAGCTCTAATTCCCTCAAGCAGGTGTAAGCTTCCGTTGAGGTGTGAATTATATCCAATCGAGCAGATACGCTCATAATATGATGAGCAAGCTAAGCTTTTCCAGGTGGAAATTGAATAACTCATGGTTTCTGGGCGTAATCCATCCGTGCATTGTCAAAGACAAATAGAAGGGAAGCGTAGGTTCCTCTGTCTTCGGCTTCGGTTGCCTTTGTGCAGAAACACTTATACCAATAAACTGTATCAGTGGCTTCACGTGCCTCTCAGATTACACACAAACAAGAGCACGGATCCAAACTCTCACAGAACCTCTTAAATGTTGTTTGGCTCCATTTGGAATAACCCCCCCCCCCCCCAACAACCCGGCCTGCGTTATTGCCATTTAAATCCACACTGGAGGAACACATGGAGCTTTTTGCACTTTGGGTGCCCCGGGTCACATCACAACGGGCCCACAGTTGATGGACAATGTTCACCGATGCAACAAACACAAATGGGTATTTGCTTTCCTCCGAGCATCATCTGCCACCTGGCTTTAGTTATGAATCTGGCCGTGATTATTCCTGAGAGAATTCATATCGGCAATATAGAAAAAATAAATCCCATTTAACTATTTCTTTTTTAATGTGAAATCTGTTATTAAATATAGTTTCATAAACTTTGTTCAGGAACAGGGCCACGCCCAGAACACAGCTCATTTCCTCTGCACAGAGTATTTAAGCACAACGAACCGCCGTTCACTCCCTCTTCGACTCTCGTCTTCACATCTCTTCACACGACGTACGACAGGCGCTCTCTAACTCAGCAGACGCTCCATCCCTACCCCACATCCCTCTACCTCGACCCCTACCCCACATCCCTCTACCTCGACCCCTACCCCACATCCCTCTACCTCGACCCTTACCCCACATCCAGACGAGCAACGCTCTCTGACTTCGCTTTCATACGATTTAAGACAGACGAGCAACGCTCTCTGACTTCGCTCCCGCATTTCCGAGTGCTTTCATACGACTTAAGACAGACGAGCAACGCTCTCTGACTTCGCTCCCGCATTTCCGAGTGCTTTCATACGACTTAAGACAGACGAGCAACGCTCTCTGACTTCGCTCCCGCATTTCCGAGTGCTTTCATACGACTTAAGACAGACGAGCAACGCTCTCTGACTTCGCTCCCGCATTTCCGAGTGCTTTCATACGACTTAAGACAGACGAGCAACGCTCTCTGACTTCGCTCCCGCATTTCCGAGTGCTTTCATACGACTTAAGACAGACGAGCAACGCTCTCTGACTTCGCTCCCGCATTTCCGAGTGCTTTCATACAACTTAAGACAGACGAGCAACGCTCTCAGACCCAGCTTTCATACGCTTCAACGAGGCACGACAGACAAGCAACATCTTAAAACCGCTTACCTTTTACAAAGGCTCTTCCTCAACCTTTCCGGACGACCAGCCATATCCCGTAGCTCCCTCCTTCTCTCACCACGCTTCGTCGCTAGCAACTTCGGCTGCGTTTAGCCATCCACATTTCCCGCAGCTCTCGATAACGATTCTCCGTCAACTCCAAGCCGTCCGCCCCCGCCTTCCAACAGCCCGCGGGGAGATCCCGATTCGTCATCGCATCCTTCGATTCTCCATCTCACTCTTCACCCCACGCCGCTCTCCCGACCGCCGGAAGCCAGGCGCTCGAACGACCGGCGAAACCACCGCGACCCTCATTCTCCATTCCGAGGCTCCGACAGTCTCTGCATATCCCACTTCTCCGAGTGGACAGTCTTTCAAACGAAGAAAGCATCCAACGCAACATTCCTTTACATCAGTCTGTTTAAAAAGCAAAACTCTCCAACCAAACGAGCACCCGTAGCGAAACAGCTCTCTCGCTCTCCGAGCCCCCAGAGCCCTTCCGGGTTCCCGGCATAACGTCAGGCGCGCGCCGATGGCGTCATGACGCATCACACGGCAGAAGAAGCCATCCATCCTCATCAGTCCCTCCCGAGGGCCAGGTCGTATACTCTGATCGTGAATCTTTAACCTGATCTTAAAACGGCCTATAAGTACCCGATTAGGTTTACGAGCCTGGTACCAAGGCTACGAATTGATCCTCTTCAAGACGAGTCACGATTAAATATCTGTTTAAACTGCACGCAGGAGTCAGAGATACGGCTTTCAGTAGGAGAAAGCGTAGTAGCGTAAATTAAGCTGCTGCTTCCAGTCTGCCGTTGGCCTCGACTTAAACGTGTTTAGAGAAGGGCAGTTGACTGTGTCCCGCCTTAAGTTGTACCATGCCACACTGACTGGCTGCCATGCGCCCTCCGTGCCAGAGACATCTCCTCGTAATGTTTTTCCCCCCTAACTTCACGATTATCGCATGCACATTCATCCCTCCATCCTGGCATCCTTTCATGTTTTCTTACTTCTACCTTCCATGTTCCACCCACTTCGGCTAAACTCCTCTCACCTCCACTGGCTACCCCAGCTGCACAGACCGCTCCAACAACAGGGAACAGGTAGGTATATGGCACAGCTATGGGAGCAGCTCGGGATCGGTTATCTTGCCCAGGGACGCAACAGTTGTTTCTTCCCGCCTATGCCGCCCCCCCCTCTCTCTCTTCCTCCACCCCTACCCCCACTAGCGTTGCCATCCCGTCATAAACGCGCCTCCTCATTTCCACAGCCGACGTCCTCCGATCTCCCCCCCCCCCCCCACCACTACCAGTTTCACTCTTAGCCACAGCTAACCCTATACTCTGACAATTCCGAAGTTGTCGGTCCTTCGCCTTCCAACCCGAGGGACATCGTCCCTCCACAACGCCGCTCTTCCACCCCCTCGAGATCCTGCCGCTCTAACGGCCAAAACCACAGCGACCCTTCTTCTCCACGCCAACACTCCGATGGCCCCCATACATCCCGCATTTCCGAGTGGACAGTCTCTCGACTGAAGCATGCACTCACCCAGCTCAACATCCATTTCCACCAGTCCGACAGAAAAGCGAAGCTCTTCAAACCGCTCACGGACGCTCGGCACTACACGTCCCTCGATCGCAGAGCCAGCGTTAGGCGCTACGTCGACGACGTGACAACGCGCAACACGCTCAGACAAGCCCAGTCACTCACACCAACCCCCCTAGAGGGCCAGTTCGTATAGCACCCCCTCCTTACTCTCTCCGCATCAGGGCTTTCACCCCGCAGCCTCTTTTCCCCAATCTGCACTTCCAACCTACGCCCATGCATCCCTTCATCCCAGCATCTTTTCCTCTTCCCTCGCTCCTGCCTTTCCGTTCAACACAACACAGGCTATCGATCACCGGTAACCACCCGGACCTCGCCCAATTATCGAGCCATCCACACGCAATCTCCCACATCTCCCGGGAATCGCTAACCAAGCTCGACCGCTGCACCCTAACAGCCACTCCCCACCTGCACAGACATCACCAGGCTCCACCTATTCCCCAGCCTGGCCTACTCCATGAAGTACATAAGAATCGATCAAGCCACGTTCCCCATCCGCCTCGCAGGCGAAGAAGCCGGTCACCCAAGGCAGACATCACCAGCACCTCTCGGTGCATCACCCAATTCTACTGTCACCCACTAGCACGGAAGAGTATTTAATTACGTAGCCAGCTATGTTGCAGGCCCAGACGCTCAACCATGGCAAATTATTCAAAGCAACCAATTAATATATATTATTTCCGGACCGATTTATGCCAATCCGGATATTTTCCCACGGCCTACTTGACGATCTCTCACGGCACACCAGCGAGCTACGGCTCAGTGGTGCAAATCACCGACCTAGACGACTTCCTCACCGTCACGCTACCCAGCACACGGTCTAAAAAACTCTGCTGTCCTCCACCAGATAAAATAAATAGAATCAATAGATTAAACAATCCTCCTTGCCACACATCCCGCGAGTCGCCGCCACCGTTACAAACCTCCTTGACCACGCCACACTTGACGAAGCACGTAAACCGAGCTAACTAACACCAGTTCCTCTCCTCATGGAACGGCATCTCCTTCTTCCACGACAAACAAATCACCAAGCCGGAAGTCATCCAGCTTTCACAGACGCAGCACCCTCGATCAGCTTCAACGGCTTCTACAGCGACAATCTGTCCTTGGCCACTCGAATTCTCATCCCCCACACCTTCCTCTGTGATCCACGAAACGCATCCCATAGTTATAGTAGCCATTTTTTGGGGGCATTAACGGTCCTTATAGACCATTGCCATCCCTCAGAATATAGCGCAGATGGCATCCTCAACAAACGTCGCCCCCCCAAGCACTCATCGTACCTCACCGGACAGAACCGATTCTAAGCTTTCACGACTCCTTCAGCCTCCCATTCCTATCACTCGAGATCCTTACCCCCACGAACTTCAGTCACTTATCCATTTCCCTCCTTTAGGTCAAGCCTCCACCGTACAGGTTTTACGTAGTGGAATTAACTTCTACACAACTGTCCTCGGGGGCTCCGTGCCCAGCCTACCCACTCACACGTCGCCATGCTACTCGCAGGTCCGTTAAGCCAAACTACGCCTAAACGGCTGCCCCTCACTTCGGACCTCCTCACCAGTGGCATCTTCACCCTCAGCTCAGGTCATCCGTCTCCCTTCATGGACAAAGCATTAAAGTCCACGTTCTTGCCAGCTTCGTTCACTGCTCCGAGTTCACCGCCCTGGACTCCAACCATCATCCGTCCCGACACGCCATTGCGTCAGACATCACATCCATCCTCCCGACACAGTCGTCTATCACCTCAAATACCGTAAGACCAACCAATACGGTCCGCCTCAACCCATCTACCTTTTCCGACCAGACTCGTACTCAAGTCCGTACGAACCATCCGGGACTACTTAAGCTCAAGTTCCGCCAGCCAAACTCCCCCGCAAGATCCCCTGTCGCGGTCTCCGGCTCACCTTTCGCCATATCTTGGCCCGATCCAGAATACTCAGTTACTTGGTGCCGCTTCCACCGCTTCAAGCCAAGGATTTCCGACCATCCTCAAGATACTTGGTCGTCGGTCTTCACCCGCGTACCTCTCATAAGTTCGTTCCGATCCGAACGACACCAGAAACGCCCATCGGCATCCGTCTTTAAGGAGCTATCTTTGGGGACTCTGCACCGCCAGAGCTTCCGAAGAGACGAACCCCACCCTACAAGTCTCCAGTTCCCTCCAGCCACCGGACATCAATGGTCCCCCATCGACCGCCTAACCTCCTTTCTACAAACCCTCCTCTTCTCCCTTACATCCCTTCATCTCTTTATCCCTACCCTACATCCCTCTACCCTACATCCCTTCATCCCTCTACCCCTACCCCTACCCTACATCCCTCTACCTCGACCCTACCCCACATCCCTTCATCTCCTCATCCCTACCCCACATCCCATCATCCCTCTACCCTACTCCCCTTCATCCCTCAACCCCTTCCGCTTCTCGAATCTAACAATCATTCCACGATGCAATAAACCTCTCGAAACTCATACTGTTATTGGTGTGGTCCTTGTTAGTGAAATATAGTTTCATAAACTTTGTTCAGGAACAGGGCCACGCCCAGAACACAGCTCATTTCCTCTGCACAGAGTATTTAAGCACAACGAACCGCCGTTCACTCCCTCTTCGACTCTCGTCTTCACATCCCTCCCCCCCGACCCCGTTTTTGTCATCCTCTCTCTCCTCTTGCTCTCTCTCTCTCTCTCTCTCTCTCGCAGGATTTCAGGAACTACGGGGGACTCTGCACCGCCAGAGCTTCCGAAGAGACGAACCCCACCCTACAAGTCTCCAGTTCCCTCCAGCCACCGGACATCAATGGTCCCCCATCGACCGCCTAACCTCCTTTCTACAAACCCTCCTCTTCTCCCTTACATCCCTTCATCTCTTTATCCCTACCCTACATCCCTCTACCCTACATCCCTTCATCCCTCTACCCCTACCCCTACCCTACATCCCTCTACCTCGACCCTACCCCACATCCCTTCATCTCCTCATCCCTACCCCACATCCCATCATCCCTCTACCCTACTCCCCTTCATCCCTCAACCCCTTCCGCTTCTCGAATCTAACAATCATTCCACGATGCAATAAACCTCTCGAAACTCATACTGTTATTGGTGTGGTCCTTGTTAGTGAAACACGACGGCGGTCAAATAGTTTCTTTGTGGAAGCTCTGCAATTCAAGCAGTAAGTGATCAAATGATAACTCGTGTAATTCTTATTTATATCCTGTCACCACTTACGCCTTTGGACAATCTAAAGTCAATAGAATGCCTCTACTGTCTCTCCTCCGGCAGCTGAAAAACAGCTGCATTGAAAAATGTTATTCATCATGTAGAGAGCATTGTTCATGCCTGCTTCTAACTCTGCTGGAAGGTTTTTGCTTGCAGTCCGTACCAATAAAAAAAACTGTGAAAATAGTCCTTTTCATTGCAATAATAAACTGTATCATAGAGCTATGTTTGGGAACCATGTTTCCTTTCGTTTGTTGCCTTAAACGCTTAGAATTGACCCATGAGCACTGTTTGTGAAGCCATCTCTTGTGGGTGCTGTGTCTCTTGGACGTTACAGCGCTAATCCTCTCGTCCACTTGTGAAAGGAGGTTTGGGTTAAAGGTCGCATTAAGCATGCAGGTAGACGTCCTGCTTCCTACGCTGGTTTCTTTTGATCTTATCAGACTAGAAACCGTACGATGGAGACACTTGAGGGATGAGAACTCTTTGGGTTTCAAACCTGCAGATAAATGGAAGTATAGCAGCATCTGTCTAGTCATACACAGGCAGCTTGGGAGTAAAAATCTAACTTGTCTTTTAATGCATGTTTGTACTTCTATCAGGAATATTTCTCAGCATTTGACACTAGATTTAAATATTTAAGATGACTTTCAGAATGAATATCCAACTCTTAAAATAACAAAACACAATGTGCAGTGTTTGAAACGAGTTAAAGGACAGTTTGTTCAATGTCTTGTTTCTCAGACTGTTGACAGAGAACACTGTTATTTGTATTTTTAAACCAGAAGAGGAGGTTACGACCTGGCGTCTGTTCCATGTACTCTCAGTAGAAACGACTTGTGACCGCGTAACAAATGTTTAACTTCGGGGGGGATTTCTGAGGAGTTCCTCCGACACTGAAGCTCCATTGTCATCCCGGGCTAAAAAAAGAGAGAAAAACATGTTGAATGAATACAATCATGTGACCAGAAGTAATGACAACCGTGACCCATTTGCACGATGATAATTAGCCATCCACAGCCACGGGGCGCTGACCTCCGAGCAGGGATGAAAACAAACCCTCGGATCTGAAGCCGCCTTTGTCACGAAGGAGAACAAACTGGCATCTGACGAGAGCGCTCACACTCTGCAGTGTGTAGCGTGTGTGAATATATTGTATCGTACATCATATGCGCTATGTGCAGCGCATGAATGGTCTCCAGTGTTCAAGCTGAAATGACTCCATGAAGTCTGACCTCATCAATGAGTTCCTACCGTCCTGTGTGATATCGGATTCAAACACCATCGCACCATCGGTACAGTAGTGCAACACAAGGAGAACATTACTACAGCGTTCCTACAGGCGATGTTTCGACACGCGACAGGAGATAAAGACTCCCATTCATTTTCAGCCGCAGTCGTGTAATCTGTTTATTCCTCCATCACATGTATATACGAGTTCTCCATCGAGTCCCGTGAACGTATCGTATTTCAACTTGATTCACTCTGATGATAGAGACCTTAACAAGCTGGTGTGATCCTTCACTCTTATCGCATTTATAATCGTGATATTGAAATAGTTTTGTAATAGAATGAAACGGCAGATTAGGAAAAGTCATTTTATCTCCTCAAACCTGGAGGCCACATCTGATGTGTGCTCACACAGACCTCTCAAAGCACACTTTCTGGTCCCTGTTGGAAAGATTGAACTTCATCCGCCTCATTTCTATTCTTATATATTCGTGATCAAAGAGTTTTAACGCAGAATTTTACTTTTTAAGGGTCTAATGTGAAGTTGACGCATTGTTTCTTGCAACTTTTCTTGCTAATATTCCAATAATGTAGCTTCAAACTCATTCATTTAGTATTATAATAATACAGAAAGCATTAATGTTGACCTGAGCTTCAGTATATTAGGAAAACAAAATCAGGAAAGCTTTAAAAGTCCCAAACCATTCCTGCATCATCTTGAACCTCGAGTTTTGGTGAAAAACGTTGAAGTCTCGAGTTAGAAGAGAGACGAGATTAGAAACGGAGAACCTGGCGCCGCCGCGGTGAGCCGTAAGCGCCCGAGCCCGGCTTCCTCCGCCGCTGTCTGCGCTGTAAGTCGGTTGAGTATCGCACCTACCAGGCAGATCGAAAATTCAAACACCGAGTGCCAAGATCTTTATGTGGATTCCCTACTTCCAAATAGCTTAGGATAATTCTCCGTCTAAGCTAATACCTGGTGAGGAAGTAAAGCCTGAAGGATGGGATTATTTCATATGGCATTTTTAATGTGTGACACGCTAATCACATCTCAGAACAGGAATACTTCAACCATTTAACTTTTGTCAAGGGAGGAGAGACGGTTTTTGGGGGAGTAAGCCTTCAAAACCCCCCCCACCCCCCCCCCCCCCACCCCTTCCCTCCTTCCACCACCTCACACCGCAGAAACCTGCTGCAAAACCACGATGACAATGACACATTGTCGCGCCTTAGAGGGGGAAAGCGAGGGGAGGGAGGACGACAGAGACGGAGTAACCTCGAGTGAGGGAAGTTTTTATTCTGACTGTTGTGGTGAAACAGGGCCGCCGCGGCGACACGGGGAGTCTTTCCTAAGCATTACACATCAATCCCGGGCCTAGACGGCAGACAGAATTACTCCTCTGTGTCTCGATAATGATTCCACAATCCTCACATACCGGCGTCTGAATCTCCTGCGGATTTGCACATAAAGCCGAGTTTTCCCCCGGATTCCGAAGTTTAACAAGGTGAAGCAGACGAGCTCCGGTTTGACCACTGTGAGCCGGTGAGGAGAGTCAATGTCATGACGACATGACAGGCGCCTTCAGACACGGCATCGGAAGAGGAGCGAGCAGGGTTCAGACGCTCTCGTCTCTCTATCTCCGTCATCTGTCTGTGATCATTAATGGTTAAACATCTGAAGCGTTGCTATTATATCAGCGTGGAAAGTTATTAAAACGCACACACACACACTGTCTGTCTTTAAGGATCGCGCTCTGATAGTGGTGAGGAAATCAATGAAGGCCTGAGAGCAGCCGGTCTGGCAGACTTGACACGCAACAGAGGAAGGTAAATTATTGGAACTTTAATTACTTTGATCCGTCATGCATTGTAGCATTGTGTCAGGGAAGTCAATGCCATGACAGACGCTGAACAAAGGCCAGCGCCGCATTTTCATAACATCTTCACTCCCTTTTCCTAATGCCTGATTAAAGCCGGGGTGTCGAGGACCAAAAGCCCCCCAGCCCCTGTGTGTTTTTTTGTTTCTCCCTCTCCTCTATGCACTGATTTAGAAACTCATTTTGAAAGCTCTGTTTACCCAACTCATTACTGAAGTCAGGGATTGAATGCAGGTCTATTATGGGCCTCTGCACCACAGCTTTACAAACAAGCACAATGCACCGCGCTATCACCATTATCACATTGTACGACCGTAATGTATCGCGCTGTTTTCCACCCATAAATACAAGTCCGTGTTTTCAGCTAAATTAAGAAGAGAGATTTCCCTCCACAATGAAGCCTGTCCTGTTCTGAGTGGCCGCACAAGAAAACAATGACAAAAAAAAAACCACAAAGTAAATGAGCAAGAGTGAGAAATTCCTTCTTTTTTTTTTTATCATCAAAGGCTGTACAAAATTACTCCTTTTTTCCCCATTTCATGAATATTCTGCCACTTAGCGTTGGGATGAATCTGCAGGATTGTTCTCGGAGCTGATAAATGGCCAGCATGTGTGGTAATTTAGAAGCGCACATTAATCTCCAATCGTGGCCTAAGAAGGGAATAAATAGGAAGCAGGAAAAAGGTAATTGATATCTAGCAAATGGGCAGACCCCCCTAAAAAAAAAAGTTATGCAGATATAACTAAGGCGATCATCTGCGTTATTAATTGCACAAACTGCAATATGTGAGCTGAACGGGAAAGAAAAGTGCTTTGTTTTAATTCTTCATTCATGTGCTAAGTACGATTAAGCAAAAGTGTTGTTTTGAGAAAGTGAAGGGAATAGCTCAGAGAAATTGTCATCAAGGAAGGAATGCTGCTCTTGACTGGAGTCTTAATTCATTAGCGGATCAGGGATTTGCTAACTTCAGTCCTAATCATGCACGCAGTATTCCACTGATGGGTTATATTTCTGTCTCTCAGTGATTTGTATTTTATTGTATTCTGCAGTTCGGGATAATCCTGCACAAAAGTGACCAACTGGGCTTTGAGACACTCTCTCAGTGGTAGAGGACAGCGAGGACATTTGTTGTGATGCGTCCACGTTGATGTGCTGCAGGCCGACATTCACCGACACCAGCCACACACATGCATGTAGTGTGTTTACGTGCATAAGACGAGTCTACATCTTTTTTTTTTGCATGCATGTATTTTTTGAGAGGATGTATTTTGTTACTCAAACCTTCCCTGCAATAGTTTTACTGCCCTAAACACAAAGTACCATTGACTCAATTACTGTCTATCACAGACGTATTGTACCTTTTACTTCCTACATAACAGATTATGATTATACATACAAAACATGATCAGCTTAAATCCTCCACCAGCTGCAACATTCATACAAGCTGCTTACATGTCAATGCATTCGTAATAATAATCCGATAATTTAATCTATATTTACTGACAAAACACTGAAAGAAATGTCCTCGAGTGATGTCACTTGAGTCAGTTTGAAAATGTTTTTTTTTAACACTAAGAGAACAATAGTCAAATTAATTTGCAAATCCACTTTTGCTCTCGTCTTGCTTGTAAACGTACGCGGCTGACTTGTAAATCCACAAACGTTCGTTCCTGAAAGCAAAGAAGTCCCGTTTCCTGTTGGAAAAGTTCCGAGCCCGAAAACCGCCCGCTCTAGTGTGAAGTGAACATAAAACTTAAAATGTTAAGATCCTCAAACAGAGGGGGAAAAAAAAAAAAATCATACTTCTCCCTTAATTTGTATTGATGGCCGGGAAGAAACCAGCATGCTTTGCAGTTCTGTAAGGGGGAAGATGTTTAAGTGGAGATTAATTCAAATTTCTGCTTGCTCAGTACTTGTAAAACTAAAGCAATTTATATTCCTTCTCTTAACGATCCCCCTTTCTCTGATTGCGGTAATGTCATCTAATTGTAATTATGATACTATCTGAATCATGCAGACCTTAACATGATTGGAGCTACTCATTGCATTAAAAACTAATTTTTGAATAATGATGAAAGGAGCACTGGAAAATGTGGAAGTATTACATTTTTTCTTTATCTCTGTTTTGTAGGGGGGGGGGGGGGGGATCTTGTTCTCTCCCCCCCTCCCTCCCCCCAGCCTACAGTCATAGTTCTGGTATAAATGACAAGGAGGAGTGGATCCAAAGAGTGGTGGGAGGAGGTGTAGGGGGAAGCTGGATGGGAATGGACCACCCCAATTAAACGTATCGGGCTCATCAGTGGCTGCAGGATAACACCGTACCGCTGCGAACAAGTTCACTGTCGTCCCACGAGGTTTAGCTTATCGTACACATGTGCCTCCTACGCCATCTATCACCCCCCCAACACCCTGTTCACCTCACCCAAGAGGGGAGGGAGGGAGGGAGGAAGAGCTTTTCCTGCCGGAATGATAAGAGCTGAAGTAAAACAGTTGTACGAGCCGCGGAAGCAGCCGTGCTGCTGATACGGGCTCAGTGTCACCGCGACGGCGTCTGAATCTGGAGGTCTGAATTTATATTTGAATGCAAATAAATATGTGAGAACTGACAAAAGATGTGGAGTTACAGCTCGGGCGCTATTTCTGTTTTCTCTTTTACTTTCGGCATGTTTTCTTAAATCGGCTCCTGCTGCAAGTTGTTCGATTACATCGAGTCGTAAAAACTGCAAAGTGCAACTGTCGTTGTTGAAAGAGCTGCTTTGAGGCGCCGTGAATCATGTAAGTTAGTGATATTCATGAACAGATAAACCAAAGTATCACTTTTAGTTTTATTTTAAACAAACCCTCACAGTGAGATCATCTTTCATTGAATGTTCACATCACATGGACACGGTGAATCAAAGCCTCTTATTTGTACACTGAGAGAGAGTAATATTGCTACTATTCGCTTCACCTTACATGCAGTAAATCATAGCAGACCGGTGCTGATGGCAGCACGGCAACATTTCTGCACCCGTGTTGTTGTTGTTGTTGTTGTTGCAGCACCTGTAAGCCCCGTTAACTGTAACCTCCAGGGGGTTTTTATCACAATATGACTTTTGTAAAATCTCATTTGAGACCCAGGAGTGTGGACCACGAGCATATTCACAGCGGTTCAAAGCAGACACGAGGCCGAGGTGAGAGAGCAGGAGAGAGGGAGGGAGGCACAGATAACCCGACGGCTTTCACACTCCTGAAGGTAAAGCATTTAATGTATGAAATGAGGTGGTAATGCAGAAGTGTGCTGGCCTAATGGACATCGAGACACTGTGAAAGTCCGTGCAGCAGAGAAGGGCTC